>JAUZNJ010042644.1:0-11803 GCA_034780135.1 Jordanella pulchra | reverse complement strand
GGAGCAGTGTCTGGTGTAGGGACCAGAGTCACAGACTGAGGTTCCTAACCAGTGATCATGTGGCCTCTCCAGGAGGCAAACACCCTTCTCTCTATAACCACTGGACCACTACTCCATAAGTAGTCATTACAAATTCATTTAAAATTATCATTAATTTATAAATTTTGTACGCATATTTACAGATGGTGTATTGAAACATTTGATTTGATTCATTTTATGGCCTGTTGTTATGTTTATTTATTTATTCAATTAAAATGTACAGATAATTAGATACTATAAAAACTGCTTGAAATAGTGTTAGTAACAGCAGTATACTGGGTTGGTAGTTATTACTGTCACCAAGACACCCAGGTTGGGAAATTTTCATGTTTTTAACAGGACTAGTATAAAAATACTCCACCGTTTATTTATTAAATCCTTTCCCTAAATTTAAGTGTATAACTTTTTTAGGTAAAAGTCAGTAATCCCATGATGATATAACTGATTTTTAGCTTATTTTACCAGAACTGACTGAAAGTAAAGCCAAGAATGTTTTAAAAATTCAAAATCCCATTACTTCAACACATTTTTGCTTTACTAAAAGTGAAAAGTTATCTACTATTGTGAATAGTAGAGTTTTGAACAATTTTAAAAGTAGCATTAATTGATAATAATATTAATTAAGATAAAGTTAAAATGCTACCAACTCTGTTTCCTACAGTTCCAACAAGTCATCTCCGCATTATAAAACACGTAGGTCACATTAAAAGCCATCCTCAGATCCCTATAAACAACCTTAAAGTATGCAGGTGATTGTAAAATATGCTCAGGGACTCTAGATGTCTTCAGTGTATTTTCATAACCATAACATTGACCTTTTTAAAAACGGAGTTGCATAAAGTGAGTAGTTATGGAAATCCCTGTGTAATGCTGAATAAACACAGCTGCTTTAATGAGAAGTGCTGAGCAGAGGTGATTTAAAACTGTTCTTTTCCATCTAAAAATGGGTCTTTTACATCTTCAAAGCAGTATAACAGATGCTTGTTAACTTAGTTTCATTCATAATTTCATTTCAAAGCTGTAAATTCATACATTACCCAGAAGCAGCTTCAATGCATTGTACACTGTTGTGTCGACATACAGAACTGTATGTTGTGCAAACCGTCCTGACATCATTAATGAATAAAATCATAATTAAAAAAACACTTTTTTATGCTTAATCTGATTATTTTAGTTTGATATTTAAGTTTATTCTAAGCAAAAGCAAACTCAGAGGAAATCTGTAAAGTACTTTTTCAGAGCACACTAAGTGATGTCATCAACATGAGCTCTTTTTCTGTTGTTTATGGTAACAGAAAGTTTGACTCGTTTATCCACAGAGTATCACTGACTATAACAGCAGTGGCCCAACTCAGAGGAGCCAGCAAGAGGACCACCAATCAGTGAACCGCAGTTCTTCACCAGAGGGAGATGACTCACTCGGCGTAAATGAACCCATCAGCACACATGGACTGAAGGGGGAAAGGTGATTGTTAAACTTGACTTCTTTCTTTATGACGTTCGACGAAAGGTCCTTATGCAAAGTTAACCATAAGTGGAGTCACATGTCTGTGTTTTCTTTGCTCAGAGAACCAAGAGCAGAGCCCAGACTTCCTGTCAGCCATCAAGGCCACCCACAGCTCCATCTACAACTCCAGAAGTTTACTTTGTCTGCTGACAAGGTGATCGGATTTCTCTTAGATAAAACTAAAAATTACTTGTTCAAAAACAATATACAGATCTAGAAAATAATTGATTGCTGCGTGTATGCATATGATCTGATTGCCTTTTAATGTTTGCATGAAATAAAAACTCTAGAATATGGTCTAATCTTTTATTCTTCCCATAACTAATTTAGTTCACTAGAAATATAAAATATGTCTGAGGATCTTAGGATATATCGACATAACCTCAGTTTAATCATTGGTTGGTTGCCTGAGATCCACTAAAACAAAGCTCCAACGCCCAAAGTTTTAATCAATCCAACAAACTTTAAGTAATCTTTATTTTCCATTTAATCTTATTAAACACAAAGTTCTTATAAAGAAATAAAGAAATGAAGAAGTTCAAACAAGAAAACGAGCAGTGAAATAACCTTTCACACTACATTATTATTAAACAAATAGAATTAAAAAAAACCTGAGGAACCACCAGAGACAACATGTAAACGGTTTAAAAATATAAGACGTAAAGCAAAGAGAGTGATATAAGAATGGTAAATCCATAAAAATCAAGAAATTAATAATATTAAAGAGAGTAAGCTTATATAAAAAAACAAATATAGAAAGTTAACAGCGACATGACAAAACAACCACAACTTAGAGGATGGAAAAGAGGAAATAAGTAAAATACGAGCACAAAAGGGATAAACCTCTAAGGAAATATACAGATCAAAATAACAATCAAATGCATATGAATTGCATATGACATTAAAATACCAACATGCATAAGCAACAAAGCAATGATCAGAAAAAGAAACTACGCAAATAAAAAATGAAACCCCAAACATCAAGTGATCATGACACAAACAGCCAATGCAGAGCTCTGTGAGCATCAGCATGCGGCTTTGCTTCCTTGTCATTTTTAAAGATTCAGCTTAAAGATTCACTTGGATCACGTTGCTTTGTTAGCTAAGTTACACATGAAGAAGGTTTCTCTCGATATTAGCAGTATCCAACTATCGTTTTGTTTTCTTCTTAGACCTTGTCCTGGCTGAAAGACAATGTTTCCATGGCAACGCAGGTGTGCTTGATGGCAAGCTCAGAAGGGCCGGAGGCAGCAAGGAGGTGTCAGCAGTCCCTTGAACAAGAAATCCTCAAAAACAGAGCCAGGATAGAGGTGGTCAAGAGGGTAAATGGAGGCATCATTGCGGCTTTCCCAGTTTAAAGCATCAACAGCCGTCAAATTAAAATATACAGCCTTTATTTGTCTTTTTTTTTTAATTAAAACAATGATCTA
Source organism: Jordanella pulchra (assembly GCA_034780135.1). Classification (NCBI taxonomy): domain Eukaryota; kingdom Metazoa; phylum Chordata; class Actinopteri; order Cyprinodontiformes; family Cyprinodontidae; genus Jordanella; species Jordanella pulchra. The sequence goes on along the minus strand of JAUZNJ010042644.1, from coordinate 8,827 downwards.
ACATTTCTGTGGAAAAGTTGTGCTCACCAAAAAAAGCCGACAGATTTTACATACATTTTCCATTATAGATTCCTTTTGCGTTATCACATGTACTCATCTGTTGAAACCCCTTCCTCAGGAGGGTCATGGGCTGGTCCGTGCACAGCACCCAGGCAGCTCGAAGATTGAGGAGTTCCTCAGCCAGCTGGAAGTCCTGTGGGAAGAACTGAGGAGGAGGCACCAAAGGAATGCTGTCTTTCTGCAGGCCTCGGAGAAGCTCGGCTTTAGAGTAAGATTCATTTTTTGATAATCCTTGAACAGAATGTTCTCTGAGGTCATACTGTTCTAGGAAGATTTATGATCTGTTCTGCCACTATTAGAACTTTGATGCGGGTTCAGAGCTAGCAGCGCAAAATCTCTGCTCTTTACCACCTGGACTTGCAAAAACTACAGCCATTTATATCATCACTTGCAAAAGTATTCACACGCCTTTGAACTTCTGTTTTTCATATTTTTTTACATTAAAAACCATAAACTTGCATGTACTGTATTTGTTGAGATTTTATTTTTTAGAACTGCACAAAATGGAGCATAATTGTGAGTTTAAATGAAAACAATTAATGCTTTTTAGTGTACAGATAGGAATCTGAAAAGTGTGGCATGTATTTGCATTTAGCCCCTGGGTCAACGTATTGTTGGAAAACCTTTCACTGCAGTTTCCAGCTTTGCACTTCTAGACGGAAGTATGTCACAGTTCTTCTTTATATAGCTCAGTTAGATTAGAGGGAATTTGTCTCTTTACGTATAACGTCTGACTGTACTGTTCAGAATGCATGTGGTTTAATCTGTGCTGTGGATCTTTGCAGCTTCAGAGTTACCGAAAGGCTTTTTGGCTGCTTTCTCAACTAATGCTCTCACCACCTGGCCTGGTGTTTCAGGTGGATCACCCTATCTTAGTAGGTTTGCTGTTGTGTAGTTCTCTGTTGGTTTTAATTTCATGGACTGAGCAAAGCTTTGCCAGATATTCCAAGCTGGAGATATTGTTCAATATCTGGACTGTTTCTTGAGGGCAACAAAATAAAGGGAAGCAGAACAACAACATGCCATGTGTTTTTCACAAAGTACTTTAAATTTAGATCATATTTACTGTATCTCTCTTCACAATCATGCAGCAGTGTTGTCATAAATCCCCTCTAAAATACATCCAAGATTGTGGTTATAACTTAGAAATTTGGTAAAAAGGTTAAGAGGGTAGTTATGGTAGTTATGTCTGATACTCTTATGAGATTATGGGCTAAATAAAGCTATAAATGTAATTTAGAGCCTTACTTCAACACAGGACCCTGTAATTATGAAACGTATAATTACTCATGCTGCTGCTTTCATGCTTAGCTTTTGTCTTATCTTACACTACATCTTTTAAATGTTTAATAATAAAAGTATCTACCTCTCTACAAATATTGTTCAGCACACCTAATCTTTTTTTTTTGTTTCTGTTCCACATAGGTTGTGAAAGTGCTCCAAGCCCTTGGCAGCCTGGAGGCCTGGCTGGAGTCTGTAGAGCTTTCCATGAAGGCATCTGCTTTAGCCGGTGACTCTGAAACAATGAGCAGGGCTGAGAAGGAGAGCTGTCTGCTGGAGAAAGAGGTGGCAGCACGGAGTCTGGAGCTCAGCGCTCTGAGGGCCCAGGTTGACCGCCTTCACGGCCACAGTCATCCCCACACACAGGGATTGGCAGCACGTATGGAGGAGCTGGAGAGAAAGTAGGTTTTTCAAGAAACGAGGTCAGGGTTAGCTGCCTGATTTTTGTCATCATGGAAGATTCATGTTATGGATTTTGAACCCATCATAGGGAATAACACTGCCAGTTTCTACCAGTCACAAAATTCAGTACATCACCTTTTCCAAGACATCACAGGTTTGGGTTTGCCATGTTTGTAATTCAACATGGAAGGATTTATTCATAAAACTCCCAGTTCAAATGTAAGACAAATAATGTCACTCTATAAACACAGAGTATATAAATACTCACAGTTCTCATAGGCTGGAATCTCATACAAATGGGCAAAAAATTTCTCTGTGCGCTCATGAATATGCATCTAACCACCATGTTGGAAGGGGTCAGCCGCTACTCTTTGGCATCATTTGAAAGACAAGCTTTTGTTAATGATGCGCACAATTTAACCTGATGTTCGCAGGTTTACTGGGCATAATTATGCCTGTAAACAGAAGGTCAGACTCTGGAAAAGAGAGCGCAAAGCTAACCAAAGAATATAAAAAAAACATGGAATGTCTCAGTTTAGGTGTTTCCAGGGTGGAGGTGTTGGATTGGGAAAAGATTACTGCTTGTGAAGTCAAAGACACCGTTAATGCAGATTCAGTACTATTCGTACTTCTTTACACCCCTGCTATAAGTGTGTAAAGGCTTTTTAAATATTCTTTAGTGGCAGAAGAATAATCTCACACAGAAATATTCTGAAGAATCCAACGGTTAAAATACAAGCAATAAAAAATACTTAAAATAAAAACTGGAGCGTTTTGTTCTTTTCTCATTTATACTATTTTTCAGTTGCTTTGATAATCTAGTAACCATTATCAAACGATCCTGCTATAATCTGTTCTTTACCTGGATTAGCGAGGCATTTCTCTTGACCTTTCTTTAAAATAGAAAAGAGGAGAAACCATATCAGTTTTTTTTTCTGTGAGAGTTTTTTCTTAACTAAATAAACAGCATTTTATCATTGTATAATCATCATTATCTATTTAGCAGCTGTAGGACATGTAATTTAATTCTGAAAAAAGGATTTAAGGCCAATTTATTCTGGAAAGAAACAAAAATCGGTTTATCTTTGCACATGAAAACACTCCTCACATGAGGTGCATGTGTGCCCTTAGGTGCAGAACAAGCTCATGTGACTCAGGATGCATCATAAACAATAATCCCATGGACAGAACTCAGTGTCTTTCAGTTCCTCTGACTGCGGATGACAGTGTACAGTAAGTCCATGCTGTTGTTAAAACCGTGTTTGTGCATCACAGGTATCACTGTGTGCTGAAAGCCCTGACCCAACAGAGCTCACAGCTGCAGGACACTCGCATGCTGGCTGAGTTTCTGGAGCACTTGGAGCTGGAGGACAGCCAGAAACTCACTGCAGAACATTATCATCTTGACAAGGTAATAATCATCAGAAGTTGTTAGAATATCTTCAGTCACATACTTTTCCTTTTCATCTGTTACAGTGTTTAAATTGTGTCTAACAGCCTCTTCATAGTGACATTTCCTTAGTCCCTACATCCCTTGGACTGCAAAGAAGTGATGTCAGGGACCCGCTGATTGAAACGATGGGAGACCCTGTGGAAGAACTGCGGGAGGCTGTGGAGATGCTGAACAATACTGTGAGGGAAAGAGGTCGATCACAAGGCCACGATCACGCCATCCATGAACTGCTAAGCAAGGTGAGAGGGTATATGTTTAATCAAAAAGAGTTTAGAGTTTTTTCAGTGGTATAAATCCTCCTGATTTCATCCTAATCTTGTAAAAATCTACTTTAAAAGCTGTTGAGTAACTTTCAGGCTCAAAATCTCAAAAAGGTTGTGAAACACACATTACCTTAAAATAAGAATTCGATTAAATTTAATTCTGCCAGATATTTAAGAGTATCCTTTTACAGATGCCTGGAGAAGACATAACAACATTTTACAGGAATTTTCAAAAGTCTTTTTACCTGTTTAAAAATTGTTTCTTGCACTAACAGTAAACTTAAATAAAGTCATGTGAGATTTTATTCTACAAACACAAAATGCAGCATGAAGTAAAATAGACATAAACAAACTGTTGCTGTAAAATGTGTGCCGTACTTTTCATATTTTTTTATATCTTCATAAAACATTTTTCTAAATCATGCCCACTCTATATCCTGCTGCTTCAATATCTACTACTATGGTTTTAACTAAACACATGAAATAGGAGTGAATTAAAGGGTTGTAAATCTAAAAGAAGTTTTCCTTTTCCTTAGCATAAAATGCAGTATCTTGATGACTGTCTCTCCAGCATGCCAGCCTTGCAGTGCGTGTGGAGGAGTGCTTGTGCAGCAGCAAAGAGCTGAGCCTTGATATCCTGGAGAAGGAGACAGACATGGCCGTGCAGTGCGAGCCAGAGCACAGCGGCTTCGAGCCTCTGCAGGACAGACTGGGCCACCTGGAGGTGAGAAGGAAGATGCTTGCTTTAGTTATTTGGTTATTATGAAAATAATAAAAAAGGTGAATTCATGTTATTGCAACTCTTGATTATTATTTGAATGAAAGAAAATCAGATCAACTTTCTTCCACATAGCAAAAAGGGCTCTGCTTGCATCACTTTGTGCTGTGTTTAGTTTTTCCTATCAGCTGCAGAGCATATTGTCCACACAAGCACACGCTGAGCGTGCAAAGATTTAATAAAAAACACTGCATTTATTTGTTTTCTCTCCAGTGACTCATTGTTCTGTTAACTCTAAAAGTGTGTTGTGTGTACGTTTTGGGGAGTAAATCTGGTCGGGTGTGCAGAGGTTCAGACTGGGATGGTAAAGTTTTCGCGTGACTCATTGGTTGGCCAGCGCTGTGTTTATCACACACTCAAAACAAACACACATGCATTCAGCTGTCAGGAATTGATTTGATTGAAGAGCAGAAATGACCTAATCTGCCAAACAGAAATAACTCTTGCATCAGCAGACAGGCATGCAACAACTCAGTGTTGGTGAAGCTTACTGTAGCTGAGAGACTTCATGTCGTGCTGCTCCTAGAGCCCTGAACTCAAATTATTTCTTTGTCGTCAAAGAAAGGAGAAAAACAGGAGTCCAGACTGCAAACTTGCTATAATTTGGAGGCCCATATGTAAACCATATGGGCCTCTAATAGAATAATATGCATAAGGCTTTGAAGATGAGGTCATAGTTGGAGGAATAATCATTCCAGGCTGTTTAAATGATAGGGGAGTTGATAAGGTCTTATAGATCCTTGCTGTGATTATCTGCAGATTGACTATGAAATCATCAGGGAGGAAGTAAAGAAGATGGAGAAGGAGGCTTTACATCTAAAGGAGCTGTGTTTGGAGAAGGCGCACGTTTTCGAGGTGAAGATCCAGTCTGCGCTGCAGGCCTGGAGCGAACTGGGGAAGAGCGTCATGGAGAACAGGTCGCGTCTGCAGGAGTTTGTGGAGCTCCAGGGCTTCTTCAGAAGCTACCTTGCCCTGATGTAAGCGGGATGTCAGGATGCTTTTTCTTCCTATAATTTCTAGTCCTCTTTTTTGGAACTTTTGCATATTGAAATCCCTTTTAGAGAAAGAACAAGATGTTCTCACTGTCCAGAAACATGGAATTTAAGGATAAAGCTGGTTTCCTGGGTGTGACGGGCTAATGAATGGGTTTTTTATCATAGATACTCTTTATTCTCACATTTGTAACTGCTCCAGGTCTTCTAACACCACCTCCTTTTCCTACACATCCCCCCTAATAGCTCATGGACTGAGGACACCAGGTCATGCATTTTCTCAAACACTGCCCTGCACGTCAGGAGAGAAGGACAGCGGCCACTGGCGGCAGAACTAGACGTCCAAATAGAACAAAAGTTTAAGGAGTTTGACGCGCTGGCAACCACAGCAAAGACTCTTTTAGATTCTGAACACCACCTCACACAGATGGTGAGCAGATAAACACGCTACTAACTTACAGTAATCCATATACAGTAAATGATTATAACCTGGAAATGTGTTGCAGGTGAAAGAACGCATGGAGGAACTGAGGAGCATGCTTGGATGGATCTCTGTGCACTGGAGAGCTCAGAAACAACAGAGGCTTCACAAACAGAACAGAGAGGAACCCTCACATGATAACATTTACTCTGAGGCGACAATGTGGAACTCATTTAAACAGGTAAATTAGCTCTTTGGGGTGAGTTTATCCGCATAAAAGCTAAAGTGTCTCCTCCATTTTTATTGGTTAACACAAACAACTCAATTTAGGGTATGTCAAATTCAGTCCTTATCGGTTGGTGTTCTGCAACTTTTAGATGTGTCCTTTGGATGAACACCCATTGGAATCAATTGGCTGAATGACCTCAGTAAGCTTGTAGTCCTGTTAATGGTCTAAGTATTAGATTCAGATGGTTGAAGGAGAGACACATCTAAACAATGAAGTTGATCCTCATGGAATGAAGTTTGAGGTCCCCTATAGGAATAGAATAAATTGACTCTGCGAGGTATTTGTCCTGCAATCAGAGAAAATAAAATAAAAATAGTACATTTTTTGAAGTGCTAAAAGTAAGTCCAAATCCAGAAGTACTTCTAATGGTTACTCATTTATTGCTACATATGATATATATGATATATATATATATACTGCGATATACAGTAGTTTACTTGAAATCATTTGTAATAACATAGTCGGTGTCTTAAATTTGGAGCATCAGAACGCAGACATAACATGCACAGTGGTTATGAGAGTTTACAATAGGAGATTTTTTATTTAAACAACTTAAGATGTAAAACAGAAGCATTTCTAAATTCTTGGGGATTTTCTGAGAAACTGATCAACTGAACCAACAATTTCCATTTTGCATCAGACCCATGTCTGATGTGCAGACAACTAGTCTGAATCAGTACTACTTGATTAAAACATGCCTTAATCGTTTGTTCATCATCATGCAAGCTTAATTTAGGCTGCACCATAGAAAAGTGAACAAGAAAAGAAGGAGAATAAACTCAGGGACTTGTTTAGGAGTTAAAAAGGCCAGCTAGCTTGTAAGCACCTCTTTTGTCAAACTTAGAAATTTCCCAAACCCCCAAAGTATTACAATAGCTTCAATTATAAAGGTAGTCTACTTATTTTAGAGCATTGTAAAAACCAAAATAAATATTACTCTGGGCTTCACTGCTCAATTAATATAGCTAGAGGTCAACAAAACAAGGAGCGATGTAAACATAAAAATGTTTTTTGTACAAAATCCTTTCAATTTCATGATTTCATTTATTCCTGGTTATACATTTGCATGACAAGCCAAACAAGTCGGGTTGTTTATATGACTTTATGATCAACTTAACAGCTTTAGACTCAAAATGCTTCAAACATTTGCAGTTATGTGTCCTGCCATTTATCATATTCTAATGGATCAAATGACCTTTAGCCACAACTATCAACATTTAATGATATTGTGCTGTTTGTGCTTATTGTTGAGTAAATAACATGATAAAAGTGGATTTATGATTTATTTCCTCCCTGTATTTCATCCACTGCCACTAAAAGCAGTTGATGCAGGCAGACCTCCTCCTATTCAGTTCACACTTTAATGATATCAGAGCATAAAACGATGTGCATGTTGCCAGATTAAGTCGGCCACCCTTTTACACATCACGCAGGATCATCTCTGCCTTTTCAAATCAAAACAAAAGAAATCCTAAAGCTACCTCTGTTAACCTTTGGAAGTTCATACAATATGCCAGTTACAGACAGACAGAGTTTCATAGATTGGACCGACTCCCTCACCAACTTGACTTTGCTTAGCCTCGACTATCTCTCTGTCATCGCACCATCACATATGACAAAGAGCAGGAGTTTTATACCCTGTCTAACCCATCTGTGACTTTTAAGGACCAGTTAAGTGTTTTCATACAACCGAGGTGGTTATGAAACTATAGCCTTTCTGTCTGTTCTTCTAAGTCAGAATACAGACCTCTCAAAAGTTTTGTATGAAATATTGAAATTCAAGTCTGGAAAACAGAAAAAAACTCAAACTTCCACTACTATAAATATTTTGTCCTCCTTTAACTTTCAATACAGAGTTTGGTTCCTGAGCTTGAAGATCTCCAAGAGTCACACATCATCAAGACCTCTGAGGGCACAACAAAAACATCTGAAAGTAATGAAGAGATTGAAAACAAGCAGCCAGAAGACGGTTATGAAATCATGAACAGGATCGGACCAAATGGTGACTCTCCTAAAGCACACATCACTGTGGTGAAGGAGAGCAGCAGCTCACCTGTTGGTGGCGCCGTCAACCTCATCCTTAGCTTTGGGAACACTGGGGAGAGCCAGGTGCAGCTGCTCGACCTGCCTGTTGTGACAGATGAGACATTAAAGGAGACCTCTGAGCCTGTCCATAGGGTGAGGAGCACTCAGCTTAACACATCATCAAACACCAGTTACTGTAAACATGATCTGTTAAAAGAGAAAAGGTCTGATGTTTTCAGGCTGCAATGATCACTTCTCTACCACAACACTGCATGGGATCTCCCTCATTGACTGTGCAGCAGGTCATTCCTCTTGTTTGACATTCACAACTTTATATTTCCCCTCATTCTCTCCCTCAGCCCTCTCTGCCTCAGTCTTCTCCCTGTAAAAAGCTTTGGAGGCGCTGCCAGGGGATTTTGGAAAATACTTTTGGTAGTTTAAAGCGAAAGAGAAAGATTTATCGGCAGAGCGCAGATGAGGTAATTTGCGCGGTGTGAAATGGGATTGCATGCAACGTCTCCAAGTGTGCTGAGACTGCATGCAGTGTGCAGCTGTTTCCTGAGGGTAGCATGCTCTTCCTAACATGCTAGAAGGTACAAATCCCCTATATCATCTTGGTGTTTTTGCATTCTTTGTAAGCCAAATATCTAAAGAAAGAGGACAAGTAAAGCTTAAGAGTATTATTAAAATCTTTACAGCCACTGTGACAAAGTATTTTACTTTTATACCTGCTGTTTTTAAAACATTAGGGAGTGTATTTGGTCTGAATACTTAGACTTTTTTTCTTTTAAATAACAAAACAGCATTTCCAACAAGTCAGATCAGTTTTATTTTTTTGAAATTATTAATTGCAACAAAACATT
>JAUZNJ010042633.1:4096-32692 GCA_034780135.1 Jordanella pulchra | reverse complement strand
AAAATTCCCCCCCCCCCCCCCCCGAGTATATTTAATCGGGTCATATGTTTTCTCTTAGTTTTGAGTTTTCTAGAAAAATGCAAGTTTATATAGAGTTCTTCTATAAGTGTGAGAAGAAGTGTTTCTTCCTTGCTTGTGAGTGACAGCTTCAACATGGGTGTTTGAGAAACCATATTATCATTTTATTGTCACATATTAAAGTGACAGATCCGGCATAGTTTTTTGTGATTGTGGGTCCTTTTTTTAATCAAAACATATAAAAATAACCCTATCTGTTCGTGTTCTGCAGTCGTTTATCTATTATGACACATTTCTGATAATATAAATCTAAAACCTTTGTCACTTTTTCTAGTACATTTGGTACAATTAGAACATGTTAAGTGCATGCCCATAACAACATTCAGGCTCAGTACGGTCAGATAATGCAGCATAGTACAGATAATGTTTGTACCGAAATTACTTTTTCTGCTTCCAGTGGTTCTCACAGGACACACAGTGCACACAGAAGAACAGGACAAAACAGCAGAGATGACTAACTAGCTTCATGGTTATCACAAGAGTTGGCATGGCAACCTGCAGAGCATGGCTGCCGGTAAAGAGAAATAAATAAATAAATAAAATAAAGCCTTAAACAGTCAGACTGCTTGACTGGGGGCTTCATTTTTATAGTGTGTTGTTTTAAAATAACATTTTGTTCAGAGATCTAAAATTGATACAGTACTAAAGTAAAGACCATTACTTAATCATGTGTTCTTCAGTTTGATATATGTAAACACAATTATGAAAAGTAATTATCTGTTATAGTTTTTAAATCCCCAAGTCTGGCACCATGTTGACTAAAAGTTACACAGTTTAGGTTTAAGGAACATTATGTGTTCTTCCTTTGGTTAAGGAAAGGCAGGAAGAACATTTTAGCAGAGAAGCATTTAATTCTTCTCAGCATTTACCCAGTGCTTGATTGGGTTCATATTCATATATGAGCTTATCAAACTGCATAATTTCTGTAAAAGCTTGGATAATAATCATCATTGCTTAATTATTGACAACAACAAATAGAAATATTAATGAATAGAATGAAAATGATGAACTCTGGTTACAAATGTATAAAAAGTTAAAACGGCATTTGTTCCACTTTCGTTAGGGTTTTTTATTTGCACGTGCTCCATCTCTTTCTCTCCCCTCTTAGTTCTTCTCCTCTCTTTCTTTCTCTGTGTCCGATGTTTACGATTTTACTCCCTAAATAATTTTTTTGTTTCATATACAAGCGGAACCCAATGACAGACTCATAATGGTCTGCTTGTAAAGCAAAGCTGTAGTGCTACCATCTAGCACTGGGACATCTATTCCCAGAGCCATATTAGCAAAACAGGACACACAAAAAAAAAGAAGGGGGGGGATCAAGGTTCTTACTTTTGCGGGCATCCCTAACGGCGTCAGCAGCACTAGAAAATAGGATTAATAATCATTGCAGCTTTGTTCAGGTCATTTTTCTTTTTGTCATAACATTGCAAACTAAGGAGTTTAGTATTGCTTAAAAAGTCTCTTTTTCTCAATGTTTACACTTTTTGTCTAGAGGAGCTCATCTGTCATCCCAGGTCAAGTGTAAAAATAAAACTGTGAGAAAAAGATATTTTTATTAGATTATAACTTCATTTCAATAAAATCTACATTATCTGTGGCCATCAAGAGCGGTTTGGGTCCATCCACTGCCAAATTAATAACTGGCAACCAAGATGTGAGTGCATGGCTATTGATAGAAATTGCTAATCCTAGCAGACCTCTTTGATTGTGAAAGTAAACATGTTGATAATAGGATGATGTTATTTGCTTTAACCAGCAGTCCTTATTCTGCTTTGTATGCCCATGAAAATGAATCGAAGCTCTGACTTTAAAGGCGCTGCTCACAAACGACGCATTTTTTGCTAGAGAGATTTTTTTGTCAGTATTTTACTAGACAATAGTTAATAAAAAATATACAGTAGATTTAAAAGAAATGCTTTCCAAAAGGGTAGATTTTTGCTTTTAAATTAAGCTATGATGTCAGTTTATAAATGTTTTTTTATAGATTTCTGCATTATTATTTTTATCTGTCATAGTTCAATCCTGACTGAATCCTTTCTAAAATTTAAAATATGAGTTGTAAGTAAAAAAAAAACTACTAAGAGAAAAAAGGGAACAGAGTCAAGACTTAGTGTCTTCTTTTGAATATACATGATGGTAATATTAGCATCAGCGCCACCTGCTGGTGGCACGTTGGTAGAAGTGGTTGCTTTTGCTAGAATCCCAAAAGTTATGTTGACAGAGATGGATTTAGTTTTAAAACAGAGGATTAATAACTAAGTAATTAGATATAAACTAAGTTGTTTTAGTGTCGCAGAGCTTTATATGTAAGTGAATCATATCTAATTTTTATTTTGTATGGAAAAAAATGTGTAAATATTGAAGTGCTGCTTTCTTTCAGGAATCTTTGTTACTGGCCTATTTTTATTCCTCTTAATATCACAAATGGCTGCCATGTGTTCTTAGCTGTACTGGGACACATACAAGTCATGTTTTAATGCATTGCTTCTAATGGAGAAACAAAGATGAGCTTTGTTAGCTTATTTAAAAACTGATGGAGCATCACATTCCTCATGATGTTGCCAGACACACGCTCATACAGAGAGGCCCTGAGAGAACAAACCCTGGCCTGAAGCTTTGCTTCTTCTATTATACTCCCATTCAGTTGCTGTTGCATAACTTCTACAGGCATACATGCGTAGAAGGAAGACAACATTAACAAAATAAACCCTAATATTTAATTAAAATTAACAAGAAATCTTTTTTTTCCCTTGATGATTCTTGCAATTTGAACTTGTGTGGAAGTGATGCAGCGGATTCAGATTCTCTAAAGATGCCTTCTAATGTGTTTTTGATTAAAGAAACAATGACTCCCTTTATCACATTAATTCAGACATGGCGCCAAGTTTTTACAGCAACACAGAACGCCAACCTGGATGCTCTTTTTTTTTTCTTTTAACGGCGTTTGTTCACACTTTGTCACACAAGCAGCTTATTACTGTTTGCTGTTGTTTAGCAGTGCCTAACAGCTTTAGATCAGTGCCAGACCACAGAAAGTGCCTGTTATGTGCGAAATCAGGCTACATTTATTAAGTTTACAGCTCAATATTCTACAAATGTGATGTGCCAGTGAATCCAGCTGCCTCACTTACAACAACACCTTTGCTCTGAAATTCATTCATACTGTCAGGCATCCACGCTGACTACTTAGGCCTCTCTAATATATTCCCACAGGAAGGCTTTCCACTCTATAATTTGTTGACTGCTGCAGAGTGTCTAAAGAGCAGCAATACTCCTTAATGCACTTGTAAACACAGGCACAAACACACATATGCACAATCTGTTGCCTGGAGAAAGAGTTGAGAGCTGTGCTCCGGCTGAAATAATTACAGACAGCATTGAATTTCCTGCTCTCCTCATTTTGCAAACAGTGTTTATAGCAGACAAGCTTGCTTCCCATGTTTTACAGTATCTGGCGTTCCATAGCACATCATTGCCCTTTGCCTGAATGCTTTACAGTGAGGGATTTGACCAACTCACAGCCGAGTCATCGGTTCTCCCTCTACCGGCTTACGTGTCTCTTTACTCCTGCGGTTTCAGAATCAGGGGTGGAAACAGCAGGATGCTTCAGCTTTCTGACAGAGTTTACAGCTGCAGACACTTTCACATCCGCACATTGTACCAAATCAGTTCTCACTCTGTTCCCTCTTTTTTTTAAACTTCTTCACAAACTCTGCAAAGCAGTGAAGCGTCCGCTTGACATATGGCTGACATTCATGTGTAATTCAGTTTTGTCTGTGGATATGCATGCATTAAATTCCTAAAGTGGAGCCTTATCTAAAACTCAAAGTGTGTGTATTTGTTGAAAAAATTGATTCTAATTGAATATCCCTGTTACCGACCCGCTTACTGGGGAGAATCCAGGAAGAAAGAGCAGTGGCCCTCAGGGAGAGGATGAGGAAGATGGATATGTGAGGTGCAGTGCTCTGCAAAAATATTAATACACCTTGATCTTTTTCATTTTTTGTCCCATTACAACAACAAAACTGTGGTTTATTGGGATTTTAAATGAAAGACAATCAAGTAGTGAAGGTGGCGTAACTGGGATGTAGAATTCAAGAAAATACTGTGGAAAGTATTTGGAGGCAACATTTTCCTTTTTCATTATGAATACGGCAGTCCTGTGAAGGCCCTGGAGCTTTATAGATAACGTTAGTCAGGTCATGTGGTATCTCTGGAGGAGCTGCAGGGATCATCTGGTTAGATGGGGAATTCTGATGACAGGAGAACTATTTTTCATGAACTAAAATATGGCCTTGATTACGAAGTGGAAGGGAAAACAATAAGCCAATTCAATGGGGATGGTGGCAGCATTACGTCGTGGCGAAGCTCCTTTTTAAAAGGGAAGGATTGGTTTAATTCAAAACATGCTTATTGTTTCGTAATCGCTCTGCATTTCATTGCTGCTCTTCAGTTCGTCTTTCTCTTTGTCACTTGTTCACAGCCTTATTTACAGTCCAGACATAGATTAGTTTGAGAATCCGGCAGCAGACTTGAGAATGAATGCCCTTCATTCAATCTGAATGATCTTGAACTATTTTCGCGTGCATGATGCGGCGCAATGTGGATCCCTTGATAGGAAAACCTAGTAAGGACATACTCTTTTGCATCTGTGCCTCTCATGATAAATGGTTATACACAGTGTTCAATCAGTGGGGCAAAAAAAGTAAAAAAAAAAGAATCACACATTTTAAATGTGTAATTGTTCATATTAAATTGAAAACTGTACTTTTCTTTCAGTTATACCATTTTCTGTCATATTCTCACTTATATTACAGATAAGAGTTTGTACTTGGAACCCAAGAAGTAAAATGTTTTAAAAAGTTACATTACAGGACATGGTTTATTCAGTCCAGGGTGTAATTAGACATGGCGGAGAAGAGCTCTTGGGCACAGGTTCAGTACAGTCTGGTGAAAATGAAGCATCCAGGGTTATACTGCAGAAGTCCCTTCAAATTTGTATTATGTCTGCACCCCACTGGAGCCTAGATCCTTCTCCTAAACAGGGTATTATATTCCACCTCCTGATTTAGACAGTTATTCAACTGGGTGATGAAATAAGAACTTACATCGAGCTAATGTCATTCTTAGTTCTTTATTCTCTCTGTTGTGTAGCCTGCTGCTAGGAGAGAGTAAGTGTCTGAGCCTAGTGCTGTGCCTCTTGATATTCTGGTCTTGCACATTGCTCTACTGTACCCTGCTCAGACTCTGAGTCTGACGGAGCGAGGCTGAGTGAGTTTCAGAGTGAAGCAGTGAGATGGAGCGAGTGAAAGGATGCAGAGATTGCTGCGAGGAGAGGATGCAAGTATGATGTGACAGAGAAAGTGGGCAGAGGGTGTTGGATGTGAGGAGGGGGTTGGTGAAGCTATCTTGTAGGTGTTATCAGGTTAGGCCTCCCACGACTGCCTGTCGCCATGGTGACTCCATGGTTACAACCAGGTGTTCAGCCAGGAAGAAGCAAAAGCGTCTTTGTGTGAAAGGGCTTCTTCAGTGACTTTCTTTGTTCCCATGTCTGCCAGTGTGGGCAATAGTTCAACCGTGACATTCAGCCGTTACTTAGAAGGACACCTTTTACATCCCTGTAGTTGAAGCTTTTGATCACGAACTACAGCAGAGATTTTTGTTGTTGTTGAATTTTGGATTCAGATATTTATGACAGCTAGTTTGCAAAGTAGAAGCGTAGCAATAATGAAACAAGATAAAAATGTACATTAAAAGTTATAATCAACAAGAAATTCCAGAGAGTTCAACTTTAGAACAGATGCTTTTTGAAATATTAATAGGCAGGATGTTTCTACAACCACAGACTCAAGTTTGTTGTTGGGAGATGTAGTTATGGACTTTGACTAGACCACACCAACACTTGACTATTCTTCGATCTAACCCATTTCCCTGTAGCTGCAGTTAAATGTTGACCTGCTGGAAGGTCGAACTCCACCCTCATATTTCAGAGTTGCTTTTAATTTTTCTCCCTCTTTCTCCGTCAACTCTGACCATGTAGCCTACCCTATGCTTTCACTGTGGCATGATGCTGCCACTACCATGTTTGACATGAGGATGCTAGTTCAGTGGTATATGGTCGTTTTTTTGTATAAAGGGTATAATGCATGATGACCACTAAACGTTATTCTGTCTGAAGTTTCTAGTGCTAGAGCTTGGACTGTGCAATATGCACTTAGAATTTTAATCACAATATTAAGTTCTGTCATCATGATAAAAAATAAAGTTATGATAGAAAGGATTATTGTTTCTTTGTAGTCTTTCTTGGGTAGTTTTATGGCTTTGACTTCTTACCACATCAATTATAACTGCACCATCACAAATGAGATATACTCTTGAAGAATATACACATTACATTTCAGCTTCTTCTGGACATCAGTTGCATAAAGCAGTATGATTTATATCACTAAGCATCTTGAAATAAACTCATTCTTTCCTATTCTTTAAATTTCTCAATGTGACAAGAAAAATTGAGAAAGAAAAAGAAGAAAAATTGTAAAGAAAAATTCTGTCAATTCACCCAGTGTCTGGAACTTTTCATTATCTTAGATTCTAATTTATCTTTGAGAAACCAATTTTAAATTCATATCACAACTAGAAAGCTGTACGATAAACAATATAATGAAGATATAATCCCCCCCCCACACACACATACCTCCCCAAACAGAGCTGTGAATCTCTGCAGCTTCTGCTTTGATTGAAGCTCACCCAAGTCTTGTCAGTTTAGGTCTATAGCTATTCTTTAAAAGGGGAAGCAGTTGTGGTGAAGACTTTTCCTTCTTTAAATAACCGTAAAGCTCAGAAAACTGTTCTTTTATAACTTTTATATTGGACTCTGTCCTCTGCATTTAACCCATCCATTGAGGAGCAGGGAGCATTCTGGTGCTAAGGGGTGCTGGGTTTGACTATGAGGATCTTGCAGCCTCTCCAGAATGGAAAAAATCCTGCACTCTGACCACTAGTCCGTTGAATAAGATATTTTATTTGTTTCTGATAAACTAAACTGACACATCTCTGCTTATTTAACTAAATGCATGTTTTTCTCTGATGTGCAGCAAGAGGTTCATACTAGAATAAATCGAAATGAGTTTTTTGCTTGAAACTCTGGAGTCTACTTAGTAAGTTTCTCACAAACTTTCCGCCTTTGTTTAATGTTAAGCCAATCATACTTAGTTCAACTACCTCAAAATATGTTCACTTTAAGATGGGCTTATGTTGGATATTTACAAAAGAACAAAAAATATAATCAGTGGTGTTTCTATATATATTGATTGTCCACTGCAGCGTGTAGATAAGAGCAAGAGCCTCCGTTTTAATCTGTTTGTGTATGTGTGGGTTTGTTTACGTCTCTGTATGCCTTGTCCAGGCTTAAACTTATAAGCTGATTTGGCAACGTGTTTACAGAGATCTCGGTTTCAATCCGTCGGTGTTAGTCCTGTTACATCACCACGCATTAGTAGTTGTATATGATTTCTGCACGCCCACGTGTGCGCCCGTGCGTCTGTGAGCTGGGGGTGTGGAGTCGAGGCAGCGGCACATGGAAACAGGCCGCTGACAATGACACACGTGCTATCGCCATGTGTGTTCTCCAGGCCAGACGCACAGAGAGGCAAACGTAGATGCACACCAGTGACTGCTGTTTCGACCTATTGAAGCATACTGAAAAAAACGTAATAGAGATCATGCAAAATATGAAAAACTTTGGATATTAGGTGTAATTGCCAATCAGATTAATATTTAAATGCTGATGTGAAACGTTAAGTTAAAAATGTTCAATATCTACACTGAGAAAATGTGAAGACATAATGCTTAGAGGAACACGTGTGCATTTTCTAGTTTCTGTGTATTTATGGCGAAATTACTCTGCTAACATAAGTAAAAAGGTTTTTTTGACCAGACATAAATATGGAGCAGTAAAATGGCTTCCTCTGTTTAAAAGAGCAAATAAATCTGTCTATTTAGTTTCATCATTGACTCAAATTCAGGATGCATTAAACATCATTCTGACTTCTGCTCAAACTCCGCCGGCTGTTTGTGAATCGCCCCCAATGAACCCATTGCTCCTGCTCATGATCTGACTCAGACCTCTGACCTTTCTTCGTAATTTGGCCCTTGAGAAAAGGAACGTCACATTATAAGTAAATGCTAATGCATGGTCTGCCCACTCTGACTGCTGAAGAAGGTATTTGCAGTGTCTTTTGCACAGTTATAGCAGGAAGTTTAAAAGCTGATGCTCCAGCATAATCTGGGCTTTCAAAGACAGATTTTGCTTTCAAAGGACAATGTATTTTAGGAATTAATTTATTGTGCAACCAGACAGGAGCAGTTTAATGCAGTTTATAGTTAGCTTTGATATTAATTGCATTTTTTATATCCTTATAAACCATACAGTCATTAGCCTTTTCTCTTGTCAACATTAATGTGTTCACCTAAACTAACCTCTTAAATTATTGGAAAACCTTCTTGCCCAAACAAGGCCTTCTGTTTATTGGCTGTTACTGACTGGATTTGTTAGTTTCAGTTTTGCTAACATAAAAGCTGATTTGATTGACAGAAGTACTGCTACATCCACAGCATTTGAAATTTTATAAAAATTGCTTTATTCAAATATTCTAAAGCTTTTTCTACAAAACATGGATTTTAAAATAATTAGCTATATACCAGTTTCATATCTTCATGACAAAGTGATGCCCAACCCTGCTCCTCAGGGACCACTGACCTGCATGTTTTAGACGTGTCCCTGTTGCAGAGCTGTGTGACACCTCAAACATACAGGACAGTGGTCCTTACAACCAACTCTGAGCTATAAAACAGCTGCTTAAATCGACAGTCAGACCACTGATAAAGTAACTCAGTTGGATGTTTTAACAGGTCTATAATCCAAAACACACATCCAACTTTTATTAAAGGCTGCATAAAGTCAGCTGCTGTGGAAGAACTTTTCCAAACCGTCTAAAGATAAATAACCTTACAAATAAGTATACTATTAAACCATATCTATGCCAAATTTAAAGCAGTTTGTCCAATTATGACAAAAAGGTAATTGAAGCTCATTGATGCCTTGCTTGCTGAAATATATCTGTTTTAAAGAATAGGAAGTTTTATAGATCCATATCTGAATCTGTGTGAGTTTTGCACCATGGCTGATCAGATTTAAAAAAAAAAAAGCTTAACTCGGTATCCAACTGTTATAAGAAATCACTGAAGTGTCATCATTAATTTTGTTTTAAATACCTTTAAAACCATAAACCTCTTCTTACTTTCGCAGCCCACAAGATGATGTCAATTTCTCTCACTATACCTGTTAATATTCATGTTTCTAACATGAAAAGCCATTTCCTCCTATTCTGTTTATGCTTTCTGTGAGAACCTGTTGAGAAACCAGTACGGGACAAAGCTAGGAACCAAAAGTAAAAAAACACTAAACATATAGTTACAGTGGGGAGGAGGAAGTTTGGAGACAGATGGGAGTTGATCCAGCGGAAGGATGCTCCACAGGGTTTCCATATCCTCCTCCTGTTTCCTATTAGATTAATTTCCTTGAACCTGTAAGCCTGCCTATTCAACTATAAGTATGAGATATCTGTTTTCCACTGTAGCATTCACTTTTAACATTTCCATTATTGAACCCTGCATTCATCTCTAACACATCGTTTCTTTCTATGTGTTTCAGATAAATCTACGGCTTATTCTGGTCAGTGGGAAGACGAAAGAGTTTGTCTTCTCTCCCAACGACTCTGCTGCAGACATAGCCAAACATGTTTATGACAACTGGCCAATGGGTAAACGGCTCTTGATTTCTTTAATTTTATTTGTTATTATAATGAACGTTTTATACTAATGCATGTGTTATATAAAAGTGATGGAAATTCTCTCAATAGCAAACAGCTTTCATCTGCACTAATGCTGCCACTGGAATGCCTTACAGACTTCTAGTGCTGGATTTAGCCTCGCAGTGTTGATAAAGCCGCAGACTTTCTAAGCGTTTAGAGGGAAAAGAAGCAATATTTTAAAGTGGGTTTCAACTGTAGCCCCATTTCAAAGTTAGGCTCTAACATCAAACCATTTTTTGTAAATCTTGATTTCAACCCTGACCATAAATTTATATCTGATAGCTTCAAGGCAATTTATCAAAGAGCTCATAATAAATAGGATTGTAGGCCATATTTTGAGCAGTTTTGTTACAGAGAAATTTTATTCCCAATTTCTTTTGTTGGACAAATACAAAAGCAAACCTTCTTTGCAACAGTGATTCTTAAAAAGCTGTTAACCGAAACTTGGCACACAGCAAATGATCAACCCTAAATGATGCATCCCTCAGGTGTCAGGTGCAGAGGTTGGTAGAGTATCCAAAAAATGTACTCAAGAAGGGGTAACACTATTTTATCAGTTACTGTAGTAAGAGTAAAAGGGTACCTATCCTTATTATTCAAGTCATAGTAAAAAATGTTTGGTAAAAATATGTTTCAAGTACTGAGTAACTCATCATAAGATCTTTGATATTTGAAATAAACTAATAAAGACAGACCAAAATGTAAAGTTATTTTAAAAAATCTAGTATTTTAAAGACTATAAAAAAGGAAGTCTAAAAAAAGTGATATAATTGAAAAATTACAATTTGAAGCAAAAGAAACACTTTTCCTAAAGGATTTTTCTTTTCAACATAAAAGCTATGAAACCAGGACCTCCAGTCAAAATATTTAATCCTTACTGTAAATTAGCTTGGCCTCCTAGTGTCATGGTAGGTTCAATTAAGCTTGCATACAAATGAAATTTTACATAAGCAGTAACTGTGTGTCTTTGTCTGGGTAATAAGAAAAGGGGAAAAAAAAGCTTGTATTTTAATCAGTGAAGTTACTCTTGATGGATCTGTCTCCTTGAACCCCAGTCGGCCTCAGCAGATGGCCGCTCACACTAAGCCTGATTCTGCTGGGGGTTTCTTCTTGTTAAAAGGGAGTTTTTCCTTTTCACTGTCGCTACATGCATGCTCGGTGTGACTGATTGCTGTCGAGTCATTGAGTCGATGCAATCAGCTGGTTTTACTTGGATAGAAAACTTTGAACCAGTGTGACTGTATGATTGTGATTGAATTGTCTTTGTAAAGTGCCTTGAGATGTGTAGTGAATTGGCACTATATAAATAAAAATGAATTGATTGAATGAATGCATTTTTTACTCAAGTAAGTAGCTATATAGTAGATATATATATTTATATAGTTGCAACTCATGTAAAAGTAAAAATTATGGTTTAAAAGGTAAAGTTACTTAAGTAACTAACTGTAATGAGTAAATGTATGTATGTAGTTACATCAAGACATGGAGAAGATATTATTTAGCAAATTGTCTTTTTTTAGGCCTCAGACTTTTATCAATATCCACTGGTTCCATTTCCCTCAAAACTGCAAAGTCCAGACAAAGTTAGGCTTTATTTTGGAGAGTATGGTGTCTTATTTGCTGCATAACACTCCAGGCCTACTTATCAAAGGAAGTGTAACAATCAGGACCAAGAAAAGACAAGCTTTTGACATCCCAACATCCGATCCTATGCTATGCCTTAGAACCGGAACTTGGAGCTGACTAGAAGGTTGCACAGAGAGTGGGAGAAATATCCGTGGTCCAATTCCTTGCAGATTTCTGATATTTCCAAGTTTAAGTACATTTTATTTAACAGATGAATATGAAAAAAACATAGAACAATAAGATGTTATTCATAACTTCAACCTCAAAGTTCTAATGTATTTCTGGCGACCACAAAAAGTCACTTGTAGTTTCATATCCTGTTCATCTTTTTTAGTATTTCTTTAAACAAATAAGAGATTGAAAGTACAGGAGGGGTTTACATTTTTTATTTAATTATTTGCTGTCATTGGGATGACGTGTCTCAGCTAATTTGATGAAAATGTTGCATGAAAATTCACTAGGAGTATTTCTGTAGGTAATTACAGAATCTTTAAGTTATCTGTGGTCAAAGTTTCTCTTATATTTGATTCTCACATCTCATGTAAAGTAACATTATAAACACATTCTGGTGTTTCAAAGAACGAAATGAATTGAATAAAAAAATTACACTAACTACATAAAAGCAATTTCAGCTGGAAGAAAACATTTTAAAAATATTTTTTGTTTTAAAACATCTAATCAATAGTACACGTTTTGTATATAGTAGTAAATGTAAATGTATAAAGTAATAAATGTAATTAATTAAATGTAAGTAGTTGATAACCGCCTCTGAGTGGGCTTATTAGTTTGTCCGAGTATTCTATCAGCAAAGACTATTTACATACATTCTTCTGTTTAGATGAGTGAGAATCTATCTAGATCATAAGATAACTCCTTTTCCAAATATAATTATTACATCCAGGATTGTAGTATCTGAGTAATACCATCCACCCTCTAAATGCCGCTGCTGCACCATAGTTGGAATGCATGCGAAATACTCCTGATCCTAAACTTAACCGAATGTGGAGTTTTCCCACGGTGCTGGGGATGTAGTGCTGTTCTTAAGGGTTCAGGTTAGCCAACAGTCCAAGGAAAAAGAAAATATTCCCAGATGATGTTGGATTCTCCTGGATCACTGGAGTTTTTTGTTTGGGAAGCGGCCCGGGTTCCTCCCAGACAACAGATCATCCGGTTAGCAACAACACCCTCGATTCAGCAAGAGACAAACATCTGGTTGCCAGACTGCTGCTGTGAAACCCCCTCCACTGTTTTTCTCTTATAATGCTCTTTCAGTTCTTCCAAATCCACAGCTAAAGCTCCTCTTACCACCTTTCTTTCTACTGTGCTGCAACATATTTCTTGTGGCTAATAGTTTATAGTTTTCAGTAGAACAGATAAATTGATGATATACAAATGTGTAAGGGTATTCTTAAGCAGTTTGATGACTGTGAAATGCAATAATTGCCATTTACTTGTAATTTTCTTTGGCTGCAAAGTTTTTGCCTTAACGAGTACTTCGTAGGTTCACATGTTATGTGATTTACTGGAGGAATAGCTGTAAGGTTTTAAACGAAGAAGCATTTAGAGAAGAAATGTAGCACACAGGGAGATATTTCCTTTCATTTCAGTCCATAATGTTCTGTTTTTTTCCTTCTGTCTTACTGTGTTTCTGTCAGACTGGGAAGAGGAGCAAGTCAGCAGTCCAAACATCCTGAGGCTGATCTACCAGGGACGTTTTCTACATGGCAACGTAACACTAGGAGGTGAGAAAGCACCAGAGCTGCAGACGCCCAGGGAAAAATGCTCCGGCGATCTCGGGCGTACTCGCCAAAATCACAGCATTTTGCTGCTGGAAATTTTTCTGCTATTGTCATCTTATTTACTGAGCTACAGAACAGCGGTACCTCAGTGCTCTGGGCAAGCTTGGTTAGATGGAGGGAGAAAGGGAAGGGGAGCGGGGCAGTAATTAGAAAAAAAGTAGACTTTGAGCAGGAGGAAGAAGCTGTAGGACATTAAAAACAAATCTTTTTGCCTCATACAGTTTTTAAATTGCAAACACAGACTTATTATTATTAGTGGGGTTGACCCGGTCAGATTTTATTTTTAAATTTTTGATACAACTTTTAAGATACTTATTCTTACTTTTTGGAGTCAGGACCAAAAACTGGGCTCAGAGTCCTTTCTTACCATTGCCTGGGAAAATTGATCAATTCAAATTGTGCCGATGGTTTATACATCTTAACAGCTGGTGAGGATATTTAGGGTGACCAATGGGTGCAAACGGCATGTAAATACATAATGTCACAGCAGATTCAAAATGTCCAGAAATCCCAAAAATGAGGCCGACACAAAAAAAACACACAAAGAAAAATTGTGTCAAAGGAGAAATGCTGCAATCATAGAAAATGGAGAGCAGCAAAGTGGAAACATTCTGCAAATACATAAATGGCTATAGGTTAGGGTAGGAACATAGACCAACTGGTAAATCAAGAGCTTTGCCTTTCCACTCAGCTCTCTCTTCACCACGACAGACCGGTGCAACGTCTACATTATAGCAGCAGCCGCACCGATCCGTCTTTCCATCTCCCGCTCCATTCTCCCCTCACTTGTGAACAGGACCCCAAGATGCATGAACTCCAGCTCTTGAAGTAGGAACTTTCCTCCAACCTGCAGGGGACAAGCCACCTTTTTCCGGCCTCGGACTTGAAGGAACCGATTCTCATCCCGACCGCTTCACACTCTGCTGCGAACCGCCATAGCGCTGCTGTAGGTTTTGGCAGAAGGGAGCCAGCAGGACTGTGTCATCTGCAAAAAGCAGGGACAAGATCCCCAAACCAGACTCCCTCCTGCCCTTGGCTGTGCCTTGAAAATCCTGTCCATAAAGAATTTTTATGGCGTTAAAGAGTAACATTAAAGTGCAGCAAAAATTGTAAGATTAAATTAATGTGGTTTCTGGTCTAATATTAATTCTTTATACTTTGGCGTTTTTCTAATAAGTGAATATTGAAAACAGCTTGAAAGCAAATCCTTGATAAATAACTGAGTATTATTTTAAAGGCTATATTGCCATTTATCTTTAAACTGAATCCCCTGCTTTCTGAGCTCTTTTTTTCCATTTATGGTTCTCACCTTTTACCAAAACACTGAGCTAAAGAGAAGCGGAACCAATCAATCAGTGGGACTGTCTGAATTCAGACTGAAATCCTTTGTAATTCAGCCACAGACATACCTTTTGGTCTTTCCGGTTACCACTTGCAGGACCAGCCTAATTTTCTTTACTGTTCTGCACAACCTTTCAAGTGTTTCTTTTAATTTGTAATCAGCCCTGGGAGCTCATTGAGGAGTGAAATGATACTGATGTTGGATGACATTGCACCGACTGAAAATGACCTTTACATCCTTCTTTTTCCCTCTCACCAGCTCTCAAGCTGCCTCTGGGGAGGACCACAGTGATGCATTTAGTTGCCAGAGAGACTTTGCCTGAGCCAAATTCCCAAGGTAACCAGCCCTTCATCTCCCTTGTTTCCATTCAGAGAGCTTTTCCACAAGCTGAAGAACTTTTAAATGTTCCGCTCCCAGCCATGATTTATTTCTACACATGGCTTCTGTTTCAGGAGCAGCCAGTAGTGCAAATAATTGGCTCCTTTAGGCTTTCCCCAAGACACTGCTCATTGTTCAGATTATGCCGCTGATATAAATCATATAGGATGACAGGTTTCCCATGGATTACTGTGAATTGGACCCAACAAATCTATATTTGTAATACATCATCAGGAGTGAATGTAATATTGTTTATACTGCCAATTAGCTGGAATCAGATAGATTTTTAAGAAAAGCATCACAATTCATGAAATCATTCTACTCATTTTTACTATGAATTGGAAAATGTGAAATTTAATGGTGAACTTTTATTTATTTAAGTAATGACCACATTTTTATAAGGTTGTAAAAGCATTTTAATCTAACCACAATATGTATATTTTTTTTACCTCAATGAAACAACTTTCTTAAGTCCTCTTTCTTTTTTAGCTTGAGTAGTTTATAAAGAGACACCAAAATGTTGGTTAAAATGCTAAAAATGTGATAGTTTTTATGAGACCCTTGGTGTTGATTTATTGTTTGTCTGTTATATGATAATATGAGTGTCTGTGTGTTTAGGTCAAAGGAATCGAGAGAAGACCGGAGAGAGTAACTGCTGTGTCATTCTGTAAATACACATCTGCTCTGTAACCCTCCGTTCTTCAAGTCCGTTCATGCCATCAGCGTCCTGGATCCGATGGGCTTGTCCTCTGTCCTGGAGCCTGTCTGTCACCCGGATGTACACCTCAACCACCCACCCACCCACCCACAACCCAACCCCTTTTCCACAGGTCACCCCTTTAGACACATATGTACATGTTAAATAGCTAGGCTCAGGCTAATCCGAGAACAGAACTGGGGAGCAGGAAGTTGATTAACAATAGAGTTGATTCCTATGCTGTACTTGATTTGTTGTTATAACTGAATAGTAGAGGAAGGAACTGGATTTGCATGTATGTTTTTTTTTCTTTTATCTTTCCTTCTTTCCTAAGCCTTCTGCCATACATTGTCACTCCTCTCCTCGCCATCTTCGGCTGGTCTGTGGAGTCACTTCCTAGATGACTTTGACGTGTTTGCTTGTCGTTGCAACACAGTGGTCAAGTTTGTGTGTTTGTGGCCTTGTTATCTCATACAGACCGGCTGAGAGTTTTAACCACTAAGCTCATCAGAACCTCGGTGTGATGCTGGGCGTAAAACCTTAGGTGTTTGTGTGAAAGCACCTCAGTGCGGCAGACGAAGCATAAAACGTGCCTGAACAGAGGACTCAAACTAAACTCACTCGCTCACTAAAACAGATGAACACAACTGTGTCCTTTTTAACTGCCCTCCTCTACATGTGCCCTTAAAGGTTGCAGGACAGAAATCAGACCTGTACAGTTTTAGCCAAATAAAGCCTAACAAGCAAACAAATCTACAACAAACCAGTACTACTGGTCTTTTGTCTTTAGGGACTGGATTCTTACAGTCTGTGTGTTAATGACCAACTAAGCTGGTGATTTATTAAAGCATTATGTGAACTTTTCTCCCTCTCCTGCAACACCCCAGTTTCCTCCCTTTTCCATCAGTGTTGTGAAGGATCTCTCTGAGATATCACTTTAAGTTTGAAAAGGCTCCCTTCTTGTCTAACTACTCCTTCAGCATTAATAAGTCTATTTTGCACAACAGAAAAGCATGTGCTCTTTCATCAGATTAATGCAAATGTATGAAATGGTTTTATTTTATGTTTCCAATGGAAGTAATGTTCCAAACTAAGGTTACCACGTGTAGAATATATTTAATATGAATCTTTAACTAGAACATTGAGATTTTAGATCTTGGTGATATTCATGATATTGGTGTTTAGTCTATGATTGTGTACGGTTAGCTACTAGCCAGTTCACAGTCACTCAGTGATGACGTCTTTGTGTTTAACAGCAGCAAAGCCTCCCTAATCATTCATGGACTGATGGGTTTATATTCTCTTTTTCTGTCAAGGTTGTTTTTTTTCATTTGTTTATAATTTAATGTAATCCTTTTTTGTGGTTTTTTGCTTTAAAAATGCTTTGTAACAGCACTAGGTCTTAAAAAATATTGTTTATATTGATCAGGGTTCAGATCTGTACAGAGAAAAAAATGTTTTGAAACCAATTGTAAATAGCACTAATGCTCCCTCTCCCCATTCCTTCAAATCTTCAAAATGGAACACATCTGTAAACTAAATAAAGGTTATTGAAGTGCACTTTGTTCTGTCATGGCTCATTGCCCATTATCTGCTGTTGTTTTTTTTTTTTTGAGCTTTTCACGGCACTAGTGGGAAAGGACCACTAGGCGGATTCGAACCAGGATCGCCCGCGTCGAGGACTAAAGCCTCTCTACATGGGTGATGTGCGCTAACCACTGCGCCACCTGCACACCCCTTGAATTATCTTTCAGATCTGGAGAAGTTCTGAAAATAGAAATAAAGTATTGAAATAAAAACCCTGTTCATCTGTCCTCCAGCTGCCCATTCATCTACTTGTCAATCATCAATCTACACAATGGTCCATTTTCATCTGTCTATTTGTGCACTTATCCATACATCCCTTTTAGCCATCTCTCCACCCATCTGTCAATTTCCTTTTTACCTTCTTTTTTCCATATTTGCATCCTGACTTCTTCAAAAATATTTAAAATGAAATTAATGGTAAATAAAAGTTGTGGACTTTTATTGTAGAAAATCAGCTAAAAACAACAGGAATGCAAATTCAGCTGTGGGGAATTGTGTCATCATAGCTTGATGCTTCTGTCCTGTAAGTTTTAGATGCATCCTTTTAACACATCTGGATCAAATAACTGTATTACCAAACTAGCATGTCCTGTTTAGACCTGGTAAGAGCCTTTCATTTGATTAAGGTGTTTTGACATAGAAATGCATCTGAAAGATGCACGATGTTAGAGGTGGACTGAGGTTTATCAATCTTAACGAATCTCCCACTAATATCTTGGTGACAGCAAAATTTGTCCCTTGACCATTTGGGGTTACCCTGTAAGAAAAACAAAAAAGGCTATAGACACAATATAGGGGCCAATGAAGTTTGTTATTTGGAGTACATCTAGTTTGTGGAGTAAAAAGGTAAACACTTCTCCAGACCATGGTGCTCCCACAATGTTGCTTAACAGATGTAAGGAATGTAATTAAATGCTGTCTACTTCTCTCATAAAGCAATACATTAATCAAAAAGTCCCAAATATATTTCTTTCAATCACATTTTAAAGGGACTTTTTTTCACCGCCATATGATCATTCATTATTTAAAGACGTAACTTTAACAAAACATAAATGTTTTGTCATTTTGAGTCGGATCTTTTTGTCACTGTACCTCAAAACGTGCGACTTAATTCATATCAATTAATATATTGTCTCATATTTTATCAACAATAACCTGCAAAGTGGATTTCCCTTTTTAACTCAATGGATATATCTATTTCACCGTCAGTTACCTATCAATGGAGAAATATTTTCCTTAATGCAAAGTGATTTCACAGCACATGCAAATTTCATCCATCAGTTCAAAAGCATTGGTGTGCTGGAGTTTCTCTTCAATGCTAGTGTGGATATTTTATGCATACTACTCCGAAATCTGGGGAACCCACAGTTAAGCCAAAAAGAAAAAAATGCTGAAATTAGTACTAGGGTTCTGAAATGGCCTAGCTAGAGTCCAGATAATAAGGGTGATCTTCAGACCTTACCAAAAAAAATAAAAGAATCAATGTAAAAAAAAATGTTTCTTTGGATTATTGAGAAAAATCATACATCATTTTTCATTAGAATAAAACAGAGGAATTGTTAATTTTCCTGTATTAAAAAGGCACTCTTTGTACTGTCCTGTTTTGAATTATACTTTGGCTTTGCCAACCCTAAAAATAATATTACTTCTACTCAGAAGAAACACATTCATGTTAGAAATTACTTGAAATTTAAATTTGCCAAGATTATAGAAACACTTTCAGCTGTGAATACAGACTAACGATACACAGCTTTAATGTAGGTGTTGGCATTTAATTCCTATTCAAATATTTATAAACCATAAGGGAGAGAAGTTAAATAGTTTTTGTTCTTTTACCAACTAAAATCCCAGAATTATGACATGAATTAATCCCATAAACTTTATTAAATATATATACAAATCTTCCCTCTTTATGTTACTTAGAACATTTTGCTCAACGTGCAAAAAAAACCCCCAAAACTGTTAACTACCAAAGTATATTCTTAAGAAAAAAAACTGTAGAAATGTCTTTGTACCAGCTAAAGCTGGATAGCTGAATGAGGTAAACAGGAGGTAGTTATATCTGGTCATTATGTGACACAAACTTAAGAAAGAGCGAGGAATCAGATGTAAGTTAAGTTAATTTCGTGCTGAATGACTTAGTAAACTGCTGATGAGGGAGTGAAATGACCAAGATGACAAGGTGTTACGTGGTGCACTTTGTGGGGGATTGTGGGGAAGCAGAGCCATTTACTAGATCTGTCTTAGAGCCAGCCTATGTGAAACAAGGGCACTGCTATTTTTTTTCCTGCTGGTCATGTTAACGCTTCTGTCCTTTGGACAACAGACTGGATTCTCTACAGCTGAGTGTTGACCTTCAGTATGTGTCCCAGCAGTTAAGACGCATGTGTTTTTGCTTACACTAGCTCAGCAGCAACATCATTAAATCTAATTGTTTGTAGACTGATGGTGGGTTTGGAACTAACCATGTGTATATGACAATAGTGTTGCTCCTGCAAAATCTATATCCCGATACAGTGACAAAATATCTGAATGAATGCAGACTTGAGTTAGAGAACAGTCGGTTACCATGGAGACTGAGTATAGGCTTGAGGATAGATATTACTGACTTATGCCTAGTATACCTTCTTAGTCACACTATCAGATTGGTTCAAGGACGGCCGTCGCTGGCATCTTGCAACCAAAGATAAGCCGTGATAAATATCTGACAGTGTCATATAATTAGAACGACTACCTCACGGTGTGACAGCTGCTAATCAGCAAAACAAATGCACTTGTTATGTGAGGTAGGCCTGCTCATCTAGTAACATTACACATAGCTTATCTTTGTCTTGTCTTCTTTAACCAAATGTCCCAACTAAGAAATGTAAATGAGTTACCAATGTTATAGACGCTAAATACTCACAGAGAAAACATATATCCAACCATATTTAAAACTAGCGTCCCAAGTTTGCTTCTTTACAACAACTGCATCCATGCACTGCTGCTTTTATTCAGATTTATTTCAATTCACATAGATTATGAAAGCACAATGGATTTGATACATTGTGAATTAAATCACAGTAAAACAGTTACTGTACAGTGTGCACATATCAAACTTCACTTTTCGTCAAGGTTTTTTAGATTCACATCTCATAGTTTGTCATGGAATAGTCTTATAAAATTGCTAAAAAGGACATTTGATATTGTCTCCCTAATTGAGCTATCCCATGTCAAGAAAAATAAAATGTTATCTATATTCTATCATATAAGTACGTTTAAAGTTTTTTAAATAAAAGTAACGAAAAATAAACTGATTATTCAGTTGCTTCATTTAGATTGGATTAAATTAATCTCAGATAATAAAGCAAAAGTTTTAGGTGTTATTTTTGATCAGGAACTGTCATTTAAATCCCATATCAAAGAGGTTTCTAGAATTTCTTTCTTTCATCATTATTATTGTGAAATTTAGAAATATCCTGTCCAGGGTGGATGTCGTGAAACTAGTCCATATATTTCTTACTTCAAGGCTGGACTATTGTAATGCTTTACTATTAGGAAGTCCACAAACGGTAGTTAAAAGCCTTTAGCTGATCCAAAATGCTGCAGCCAGAGTTCTGATTAAAATTAAAAACAGAGATCATGTTTCTCCTATCTTAGCTTCATTGGCTTCCTGTTAAATCTAGAATAGAATTTAAAATCCTCCTCTCTTTCATCCTCTGACATGGGAGCTGGCTTGGAGCTTGTCTGCCTGGCTGTGTCTCTCCTGGACGGGGCGCCTGTGGAGCTGGAGGGTAGTAACCTTTTATATGGCTGCTTCTCTCTGTATGACTACTTCTGTCTCCTTGAACCCCAGTTGGCCTCAGCAGATGGCCGCTCACACCGAGCCTGTTTCTGCTGGAGGTTTCTTCCTGTTAAAAGGGAGTTTTCCTCTCCACTGTCACTACATGCAAGCTTGGTGTGAGGATTGCGGTCGCCTCAGTGAGCCGATGCAGTCAGCTGGTTTTCTTTGGATGGAAAACTTTTAACCAATTTGACTGTGTGATCTGATTGAATTGTCTCTGTAAAGTGCCTTGAATAACGTGTTGTGAATTGGTGCTATATAAATAATCTTAAATTGAATTGAAATTGACATCTTGTGATTACATATACATTTTGAAATAATTGTATATAAAATGTAGAATTACATTACATCCTTAATAAAGCCTTTCTTTATAGCTAATGTCAGCTACATGCTTAACATTAAAATCTTTTTATGAAAATAATGCTCATTTCTGGGCCTCTCAAAGTTTACAATGTATAAAACAGTTATGAAAAAGGTAAAAAAGGGAGACTTTTGGTGTGAAATTGCGGTCCTGAACACATCCAAATCCTCGATGGATGGTTCTAATAGGTAAAAACGTTGCTACCTTTGCACATGACTTTGAACTTCACCATCCTTAAAAGATGTCTTATAGGCAGTTCCTCTTGTCTTATACAAGAGGAACTGCCTGTATTGAGCCAATAAACACTTGAATAAATCTGAACTTTCAAGAGATGATTCCGTTGATCATTTACTGGGAGCAGAAATTTTGCTTGAAGTGAGAGAATGTTTCATTGTTTGTTAGCATGGTAACAAAGAAGTAACATTTGGATAAAATATAGCTTGAGATGTCTTATCATTGCTGAAGCTGTCGCTTTAAATAATGATATCAAAGTATTTATTTGCCTGGCCAGTGCAACTTAAACGTGTCAGTATTGTGAGGTTATTTTTAGTGTTTATTATATTGCTTGAAAACATATTGCCAGAAAAAAAAATAAGAAAAGAAAGAGTGACTTTAGAATGACTTTAGAACTTGGTTGCTAGTTACTTTTTACCTGATTTTTCTTGCCGTTAAACTTTAAGATGTAAAAAATAGGGTTGGTTAAGACTATTTACTCTAGCAAAGTCCTCCTTTTTTATGTTTTAAAGAGGCCTAGTTACATTCTATGCTTATAAAAATGCTCCAAAAGCCATATGTCTTTGTTAATCTAAATAAATATAAACCGTTTATCCTTCAGTCTCTCCTGAGACTGTTTACCTGTTCCTTTTTGAGACTAAAAGTAACTTTTGCTCTGGGCATGATCATCAAGCATAAAGATTGTTGTCCACAGTCATCATCTCCTGGCAGTACATAATTGTACATCTATCAACTTGCTTTAGCTCCAGCTCAAGCAGACCCCGATGTTTATATTGTATTCGAGTACCACTCATGTCTTATCCCTCCTGGCATCTAATATTGTTTATTCTCTTAACATTTGATCATAAACTTTTCCCTGTACATCTCTGCTTGGAAAATGCTGCCTGGTTGGCCTTATTACGTCCTTGTTTAGACATTGCATGGATGCGACCACTTGCACCTCTGGTCAAGTGGTCGTAGAAAATGCTTACATTTATAAAATATTTGAAAACAGTGTAAAACTGAAATATTATATCATTTGTCAAAAAGGCAGCAGAATTCACTAGCTAGAAATTTGTAATATCGTAGTATGTGAGTAGTTTTGTTTAAGAAAATGTTGATTTTTTTTAAATTGACGAAATGGTAAGAGTTGCAGTCCCAGCCTTGCTGTATATACCTTGGTAGTAAATTGACCTTACCAGATACTGTGGATTACAGTATTGTAATGTTGAGGTTAGTTGTGTTAAGAGCATTTTAGGAACTATTGTGGGAGTATGAGCAGCAGTATCTTGAGAAAGAGAGCCCTTTGACCCCAACTCATTAGTGCAGATTCAGCTTGTATAGCTAAAAGAAAACAAACCTCTGCTTTAATATTTTTATTTTTCCTGTCAAGTTTTGCCTGATGTGCCCACCAAGCAGAACCATGCTGAACAGAGTTCAACTCAGGTTGCCTTCCTGACAGCTATGTTTGCAGATATGTAATGCCTCATAACCTAAGTTAATGACACAGAAAACCCGCAAGGCTTCATGTGTGGGTTGTTTTAAAACATCTCCCACAAATAACGCTGTGACATGTCAAAAAAGTAGGAGAGCCACTTTAGAAGGCTAACAGATCCAAAGAGGATTATTGTATGTTCTTTGCACATTGTTTTGTTCCTTCATTCTTCCTCCTCTCTTACCGAGTCAACAAAGTGCTAATAGGTGCCAAAGATAAATGATTCTTTCTTCACTTGGATATAGATTTAGAAGACTGGTTATTAAAACATACTTCTAAATGTCCTGTTTTTGTTTGAACCAGATAGTATCATTGCTGGGTTGTTAATATCATCAACATTGCTGAATAAAGAAGTATTTTACCACTGAAGAAGTAAAGTCCATTGACTCGGAGGATGACTCTTTTTTTCTCTAATGCTGATGCTCAGGCAGCATAAAGACACCAGGCTATGTAAATACCCATTCCTAGTTCCTTCAAACCTTACTTATGTTTTCTTGCTGATCTTAAAGTTTGAGGAGACTGCCATCTTCTGGCTAAACGTCGTTATTTGATTTTTAAAACCTTATCTGCTCTTTTTGTGCAGGTTTACACAAAAACCTTTCTTTGCCAAGGTATAATAAACACAGCGATGTCCTGATCCATAAAAAGGGGCAGCTGAGGGACTATACTCCTACACAGGTTGACACGCAGAAACCGTTGTAGATAGTTATGGTGGGGTTGTAGTAGATAAGGATGGTTGTCAACTCTAATAAAAAAAGAAGATTTAAAAATAGATCCTGGGCCTTTGAGCCTGATAACTAAAAGCCAGCCCACTGGGCCAGATTAGCGTACTTGGAATGTGTTCAAACAATTTAGAGTGCAAATGCTAAAGGTGTAGATAATTTATCCTTAACCCTCTGTAATCGTCCCTGGGGATATAACCACAGAAAGAAATTATTAAGTATCGGGATCTGTTTAGTTTGTGTTATTTTGGGGGTAAGATTTTAGCTTTCATTATTTTTGTCTAGTGTTAACTTATTTTTTTATTTTTTGTTGGGTCTTTTCGTAGTTATTTTTGTTTATGTATTTTTTTCTCAGTTTGTTCTTTTCTAATGTTAGATTCAATTTCCTATTTTCTCTGTTTACTCTCCCCTTCATACTCTCCCCAGTTTGCATGTTCCTGCGGAGGGTCCACCACATGAAGGCCCATCACAAGCCACGTACTCGGTAAGGTAAGTAGACCATTCAACTTTTAAATAGTCTGCATCAGGCTTGCTGGAATTTGGCAGTGGGTGTAATGAGGAGGGAAACACTGGCATTCAGATGTAAGTTCTGCTGGTTTGCTGTACGTTTGCCACACCAACAGAAAATCACAGGGTGGGAAAAAAAAAACTTAATTTTTTCCTAAAGGGGAGGTTTTCTATGAAATAGTTTTATATTTATTTTTTTGAAAGAGGCAAATGTTTGATGTCATGTCAGCCTGTATCACAGACAACCACGCATATGTGGCATCAATGTGTTGCCACACCATCGCCTACTTTCCTTTCCCGTCAGAGGAAAAAGGCCGTCCCTTTCTCGATTATACCCCCCATCTTCAATCAAGGTACCTTCCATAGTTGTGAGTGTGACTTCATGGGGAGCAACACTTGATTGTTAAGGGTTAGTGCTTAGGGGCCGTTTTGGGATTCAGCCTGTATCTGTCTGCCTTCTGCCCTCTCTAATCATTCCTGCAAACTATAAGCCAATCAGCCCCAGTCTATTGCTTGAGCACCACGTACCCAGTATTCAAACTCTCCTCTGGCTCTAACTCTTTGCTGGTTCCTTCTGTAAAAAAACATATTTAATATTTTCCCTGTTTTTTCTCTGCTCCTGCTACCTTGTGGATTACTATGTTTCTTGTAAGTTCTGTTGGCTTTTTTACTCTAAGGAACTTTGAAAAGATGCAGGGCTGGCTCCGCCTCTCTACATTTAGGTCCGCACAACCTCTAACAGAAGAAACCAGAACCAAGAAGGATCAAGTAGACTCCCCGGGACCATAGCAGAGGAACTCAGCTTGAGTTTTCCAGCAGGTGTTGTTCCCACACTAAATACAGAAACATTACTGGACTGAGATTCATTTTCAAGAAAATAATGGGAGAACAGAAAACAAAGATAAGATAATGTATTCTAGATGATCAATTAATCCAAATGATTGTTTGATCTAACTTGTGAAGTTAATCTCAGGGGTTCGTCATCACTGTACCTATTATTTCAAACGTAAAGTGGAACAAACACGGGCAGTGCTGGCTTTGTGTTTAGACTGATTGGCGCTGAAAAACCTATCCAATTTGGTGGCGACATGTACAGTATGTGCTTTGAAAAACAAAACAAAACACATTTTACTTTATGTTTGAAATTTAAAAAGCAGCATCCAAGAATTAGCATCAAATACCACATGGAGAAGTAGGTTAGAACCAGCTGAAACAAAAATGGACTAAAACAGGAAGTAGGACTCAGAGCTTTCATGAAGGCTTTTAACTACAGTTTGTGGTTTTTCTAATTATAAAGAATTACAGTAGTCCAACCTTGAAGTAACAAATGCATGGACCAGTTTCTCAGCATTACCAAGAGTTTTTTTTTACTTTATCTGAGATTAATTTAATAAAATCAAAATGAAGTGACAGACCAATCATCTTATTTTTCAGAGACTATGGTCAAAAGAGAATAACTTCTGTTTTGTCTGCAATCAGAAGCAGAAAGTTAAGAGTCATCTATGTTTTTATGTCTTCAATACATGCCTGTAGTTTAGTATCATCATTCTACCAATTTGGAGCATATATCTAGTGAAGAGAATATGTCCTAGCATTGATCCCTGTGGTACTCCACAGGTAACCCTGGAGCATGAGAAAGATTTATCATTGACATGAACAAACTGAAATCTGTCAGATTAATAAGATTTAAAACAGCCTAGAGTAGTTCCCCAAATTCCTACAAAAATGTCTTTTCCTTTCCAAAAATTATTATGATCAAATGTATCAAATGCATCACTGAAATCTAACAGGACAAGTACAGATAGCAGTCCACTATCTGAGGACATAATAATATCATTAGTGAATTCCCCCAGTTTCAGTGCAATAATAAGCTATAAAAGGTGATTGAAACTCTTTAAAAAGTTAATTATGGTTCAAGTAGTCACACTTGTTTATAAACTATTTTCTCAAGAAATTAGATAAGGAAGGAAAATTAGATATATGTCTATGATTTACCATGTGTTCTGGATCCCTTACTACCAGAAATAAGAACAAGTGTCCCGTAGAAAAGTGCTGCAATGAGTTAAATTTCATTATTTTAGATAAAAATAACTAAAATCAGTTTTGTGAAGAAATAAATGTATCTTTTCATATGGACTATAACATGTCCTGCACCATCTGTGTTGTTCTCCATTTTTTGGTTTACATAGTCGCACCGGCCACATCTACGTATACGTGCACGTTTGTGCATTTTTAATGAGACTGGTAACAGAAGGGAAGAATCCGTTTTTGTGACACGAGGTTTTAGTCCTCATGGACTGAGTGGCAGAAACTTGAACAGTTTGTGACCAGGGTGGGAAGGGCCACCTGCTATCTAACCTGCATTTCTGTGTGTTCTGTTTATGTCCACCCTCTCCATGCAGCAAATTATACACTGCAGCCTGTTCTTGTCCTGGTGATGGCAGCAGCATACCAGATGGTGATGGAGGAGGAAAGAATGGACTCAATGATGACAGAATAAAAGTGCATCATCATTCCCTCTGGCAGGATGAACTTTATCTTTCACAGGAAGTGCATCCTCTGCTGTGCCCTCTTTGTGAGGGTAAGGCTTTGCTCTCTCTTAAGTTCACAATCATCTCTATTGTTTTCAGAGCTTTAAGCCCCTGACTAGGTCACTACATGATCAATCTCTGACCTATTGACAGACACTTTTCCCCAAAAGATGATGGAAATGATAATGATGTCATCTGCAAACTTCAGGAGCTCAATGGACTGGTGACTGGAGGTGTAGCTGTTGGTGTACAGGGAGAAAATGAGAGGTGAAAGAACACAGCTTTGAGGGGAACCGGTGCTGATGGTCCTTAAAACACAGACTTGTTTTCCCAGCTTCACATGCTGCTTCCTGCCTTATAGCTGCAAAAAAAAGCTATTATATCAGAATGGCTAAAAGCTAAACGACCAACCCTTGAAGAATGTGTGAATACTGTAAATGATATTTAATATTTCATTAAAGTTGGAGAGGGCACTGCGGTGGGGCAGTGGGTAGCACTGTTGCCTTGCAGCAAGAAGGTTCCTTAGGTGTAATTGTGAGTGTGCATGGTTGTACGTCTTTGTATGTCTATGTGTTGCCCTGAGACAGGCTGGTGACCTGTCCTGGCCTTTCGCTCATAGTCTGCCGGATATAGGCACCAGCCCTACTGCGACCCTGACAGAATAAGCAGGAGAAGATGGATGGATAAAAGTTGGAGCGATGGTGGCTCAGGAGGCAGGGTTTTTTCAGTAACTACTGGTTTGCTTGGTTGAGCCCCTCTCCCTCCACATTAGTTGTTGTGTCCTTTAAAAAGTCACTTGATGTGGCGCTAATTATATAGCAGCCTCCCTTCTTTAAGTCTGCATCAAGATCAATGTAGCTTTCCACCATAGAAATTTTAATTGTTGTGTAACCTAATAAAGGCAAGGCAAGGCAAGTTTATTTGTATAGCATAATTCAGTACATGCACAATTAAAAGTGTTTACATGAAATAGACAGAAGAAAAATAAAAAAAAAGAGTAAAAGCAAATAATTAAAAACATGTGTAAAACAGATAAAACAGTTGGACCACAACCTTAACTTATACCTCAGTAAACGGTTTATCTTCAACAGTCAAATGCAGCTCTAAACAAATGAGTTTTTAACTTTGAAAATAACTCAGGCTTTTAGCCGTTTTACAGTCTTCTGAGAGCTTGTTCCAGATAAGTGGAGCATAGGAACTAAATGCTGCTTCTCCATCATGGACCTGGGAGTACAGAGTAGGCTTGAATTAGAAGACCTGAATGGTCTGGAAGGTTTGAAATCATTAGAGCTTTGAAGATTTAAGGTGAAGTGCTCCTCAAAAGGAAGAAAGGCAATGATCAAATGATTATATACACATCAAGAAATCTCTTTTAACCTCTGTACATCTTAGTTGAGTTTATGTCAAGGCATTCAGTATTTTAAAAGCAACAATAAACTTAGTCCAGTGAAGATTAAACAAAGAAAAGGCAGAACATTTTGTTACTGCGTATGAAGCTGAAGTGTCCAGGAGACCTACAGGAGTACTATTTATTCTCACCAAGATAACCCAGTTCAATATCT
>JAUZNJ010042622.1:19994-31490 GCA_034780135.1 Jordanella pulchra | reverse complement strand
CTGTTAAATAAAATCTCTAATACGTCAATACAGCAGCACACATTTTATGAACCTTCAAAATGTAATCTGATTAATATTTATTATAGACGTAGTGTTTGTTTAAAAATACTAACAGTATTTATGTTTGTTTAGTTATGTTTATGTCTACATGTCTGAGTTTAATTCCTCCATTAAAACAATTTCCTGTCTGATTTTTTATTTTTCTAAGATGTTTTTGACTCTAGTTTTTGTGTTTGTGTTTGTGCAGAATGATCTCTAAGCTCAGCAGTGAAATCAGCAAGAAAGTAGCCAAAGGAGGCCTGTTTGGTAAAAAGTAGGTAACTTTGTTTCACACAGATGGAGAAAATACAATTCCTCTGAATCTGATTCACAACTGAACCTTATGAACACAAACCCTGTTAAAACCTGCTCTGACCTCAATTAAGTCCTGTTGTTCCCATCCACAGACCAACGCCAAAGTATAACGAACCAGGTGAGCTTGTTTACTCTTACTTTTCTCTCACGCATGTGACATTTTCTAATCTGTGTTTCATGATCTGTAAGAGATCCAATGTATTAGAGTGTATCTTTATATACTTCATTTTTTTTTTAATGAAGAAAACTTTAATGCTCTTAACAATATAACTTTCTTCTGCAAATGAAGAACTGGGATTCTTGTGGTTGGTTCCAGTTGGATTATCAGAATATTATGCATCAGCATAGAAAGTTAAAAACTCTGTGAAAGTGATTAGAGTTAGACGTTACATCCTACTGCTCCTTTTGATTATTATTGCACTGTTAGACTTGCTGGGCTTAGAAGCAACATAGACAGGAACCAGTAGGCTGCAGAGACACAGTTGATTTTCATTCCCAACTGGGTCACTTGGGCTCATTCTCGGCCATGCAGTGCTGTGTCTCTGGACCTTAGAACCACAGACGTTTGAAGCTCAACATGTGGGCTAATGTCACATAAAAGCTTTCTAAAGTGTTGATTTCTGCTGTCCAGATATGACCACAGATGGAGGATGGGGTGAAGACGAGTTTGTGAGTTCTACATTTGTCTGCACTCTTTTCACTTCTCGGGCACTGATTCACCATATTTGGTTTTCTCTGATGTTATTCAAATCTCCATGAAGAATCTGTAAATGTCTAAATTCTTATTGCAAAGTAAAATGTGAGGTTGTGAGATCTACTCGTCGAAAAAAAAAATGGAGGCAGTTTGATTTCAGACAAGCATGAACATTTCATATTTCAAAGTCATTATTTACTTACAGAAACTAAACTGCAAGACATAAATTTGAGCATTAAAAATGTCTGTGTCATGATCCAGGAGTTTGTAGAGCCTCGTTCAGTTGCTTTATAGGTCCTGCTTGAGAATCTCTCTGAAGAACGGTGGACTTTAAATAGTTTGGAAATTACCTTCTTATCCTTCGTAGGTAGATGAGCAGAAGAAGTTGCTGCTCTAAGGTCATTGCTGATGTCTCAACTCCCTGACATTATGCAAAGAAACTTTATGCTTTAGAAAATACCTGGCTGCTGTTTTTATTCTTAAATCTTCTGGAAGCTTTGATGTTTTTCTCTCATTCATCGTGACTTTTGGCTTATGTTTGACAAAAAATACTCATAGAATAAAACCCATAATGTTATATATTTCATATGAGAACCTGGTCAGGTTTTGCCTGCAGAATTACTGTTTTACAGTTATAGATGATCTTCTGCTCCAACAGGATGATGAAGACTTTGATGACTATGAAAGTCCATACAGCGATGAGGATAGAGACTACGAGTCCCCAGACGACGAGCTGGACTCGGGTAACGACTACGAGCCTCCTCCCTCTGAACCTGCAGAGGATCTGACTCACAAACTGTGCCCCTCTCAGCCCATTGGGGACGGGGATTACATCGGTACTCATATCACTGCTACATGCATGTTAATGGGGTTGAGGTCAGCTGCTAAGGAGATAGTTAGGTTTAAAATGTTAACGGCATTCTTCAGCTTCCAGCGGCATCAAGAGTTCAGAATTAACTGACCTAAATCTAACCTGAGCTGCTCTGGAGTCACCAGGCTGAAAGTGGATAAACTAAAGGCTGCGTGTGTTTTGTGTGTCTATATAGATAGGAGGGATAACAACATGTCAGCCAGAGGCCAGCCCCCTGCTGTATCTCCTCGCCCCTCAAACTCTACGCTTCCTGCACCCAGAGGCCATATGGTGAGTCTGAACGCCATCAGACTGAAGCCACTTGTATGTTGGAGATTTTCAAGGCACAAGTAATAACCCACAACACTAAAAAACAGTGAGAAAACATAAATTACAATTATAGAATAGCTTATTTGAATGACTTTTAGATTCTTTTGAACTGCAAACAGCAGTGAAGCATTTATGGATTCATTTATCTTGTTTGGGCTGCAACTCATTCCAGGAAAACATGTTTCAAATGTTTCTATTCCTTCCTCCGACATCTAAAGTTAATAATAGAGAAAAGAAAATTGAGGTGAATTGCTTAGCCTTCAGGTTTTCTTCAGGACTATAACCTCACCTGACCCCAAACAGGTCAGCCACTCACTTGGCAGTATAATTCTTTAAGGCGGGACATATGAGCCCACAGCTGAACCAAAATAATCACGATGCCACATGAGAACAGGCGCCTAGCTGCTGCTGTCATATTTATTTCAGAATCGACAATTTAATCTTTGAAAGAGGAGCAGCAATGGCATTACAACCATAACTGGTTGTGGTTTCTGTTATTTCATTTGTTACCCTGATTGCGTAAAACCAATCTTTGGTAGGCGGGCATTAGGTGTCGATTTACCTAAACAGTTTGGAAAGGGTTACCGAACATCCCTTTTTTCATCAAAAACATTTTAATCGGAGCAGTCCCACATTAATAATGTGTTGAATTAAACCTGAGTGCTCTCTGTTAGTCAGATCCACAGGCACCCCAGTCCTCTTCCTATATTTCATTATTTTGGTGTAAAAGGGATGGGGACCTTTGATGAAGGTGTGGTACTGAATTCAGATGTTTATCTGTAATATATTCACAGGACTTTTTTCTATTAAAGTTGCAAAAAATACTGATACAAAACAAACACTGATACAACCATGCACCGCCGTGGAGATTAAAAGCTTATATTTGCTTGATTCCTTCCAACAATCAGGAATTATTGTTCGCTTGACCACATTCATTGTGAGAAGCTGCAAAGGCCTTTAGACATGTTCAACAACAGCCTTCTGTTTAGAACAGAAAAGTTTGTGAATGTAAGTCAGTATGGTGCAGCTGGACCAAGGTTTTCCAAAGGGATCGCTAATCTGTTTGGTTCAATCAGCTGTTAATGACTAGAGGTCCGTGATGCAGAGCTTTCTAAGGGATCTGGCATCAAGGATTTTTGACTTATGCTTCTCTTTGATTTTTTTCCTCCAGACGTCACAACGGTTTTACGATATTTCGGCTCATTACAATGAATCACATAAATCCTTTTTTTAGAACAATATTTTGGTGATTTTGTGTTATTTCAATTTACACTAAATCGCATGTTACATTACGGGTTTGTCCTTGATTGCTATTAGAGACAGTTTTAAAATAAAATGTCTTAATATTAATTTATGTTTACTATCACAACTAAGCCCAATGATCAGTTTAATCTTTTCTTGGGTTTATTTTAAAGCTTGTTTTGCATTAATTGATGTATTTTGGAAAGGACATGAAAACTGATAAAATGTCTTAACTTTAAATATTTTCCTAATGGCTTGATTTCACTGACTTAAAAGCAAAGTCCATCACAAGTGACACAAAAAAACAACAACACAACAACCTATAGTCAAATGTACTGATCCATCTGACTGGATGGACATTTTAGCTTGATATAGAATCCTCTCATCATGTTAAAGAAAAGTCTCTCCAGCTTTCCTCCAACCAACATCTGCCGTTTTGAGTTTAGGGGAAAAAATATAGGTGAACATGTTCTTATGTACAAAAAAAAAACCTACAACAACTTTTTGTTTTGGGTTTGATATTTATAAGCTGTGAGTTATTTTTTTGTTAATTTATGTTGCTTTAATTTTGTTTTTAATCTGGTGTTTTTGCAGTCTGCAGACTCTCTGTCTAGACGAGATCCGTCCCCCCATGCACCTGCACGACCATCAGCAAACTGTAAGTTCACGAAAATCCAAACATAGACAACTTTTACCGATCAAATTCATCAGGGTTTTTTTGTTGGTTTAGGAACCAGCATCTATACTTTATCAACAGATTTCTCAGGTTGAATCTTATTGCAGGTCATGTGACTTTGACAACCAACGGCAGGTTTTTATATCATTGCTGTTGTTGACATATTTGTGTTTAGTTCCCTCAGGGCCGCCAAGGGTGTGCCGCGACAGTAAACCTGGTCGTGAATCAAGAAACACCCGCTCTCCTGTCAGAGGTAAAAGCCTCAGACTATCTGTAGGCTGATTTCAAGTCTGCCATATCATATCCTTTAATCTGTTTGGAGCTGAATCTTGTTCTTCTCCTTCTCAGGACATCAGTACAACTCAGCAGAAAGAGTAAGTTTTCTTTAAGTAATTTTAACCATCTTATCCGATACAGCTGCTAACACATTTACTACTGTTATGCAACCCAGTGTTGTAAATTTAACATTATCAATCAGCTAGAAAACTACGGAATCCCTGAAAGGCAAGTGACAAAAAAATCTAGATAAGGAAAGTTTTAAGTTTTCCTTCTTTTTAATACCCTGAAAGGCAAGTGGAGAAAAAAAAAAGTTTTTTTTGCCACTAGAGACACTAAAGTAAAACCATAGAGCTTTACTGATGGCTGTATTCTTCAAATGGAAAATAAAATAAGGCACAATGAAGGTAAAAAACTGTATTTGTTGGCCATGGTAAATAATTATCATGTCGACCTTGTTTATTTATTTACAAAATAGATTACGAGTACAAGTAACATCATGACTAATCTTTGTTAGTTTCAAGACTGTGTTTGCTAAATAACCTTAAAACCTGCTGTCAGTAAATGCTGATCAAAACTTACAAATTAAAAATGGGTGTAGGAAATAATCGGGAAATGATTTAAATATTAATCCTTGATGATTTTTTTAATTTAGTTATTAGTTTATTTATTCATATATCAGTTATAACAGATGAAAAAAAGTCATTGAGAAGCAAACAGCTTTTAACCTCAAAGAACAGAGCATGAAAAAAACTCTTGATTTAGATGTTTAAGTTTATTATTTTCTCCACAAAAAAGCACTGTTGGCTTGGAGTCCCAAATCTAAATCAGGGGGGAAAAAATTAAAAAAGAAAATCCATGTACTTTTCTTAACTAGATTTTTTTTCTCACTTGGCTTTTGGGCCGTCCATACGCTGTGAGTGACATATTTCCCTGAAAAAAAGGAAGTACTATAACTTGACCCTGAGGAGCTGATGGCGCACAAAAAATTAACACAAAAAATCGCAGCTCTGTTTGTAACTTTTCTTTTTTGTTTGTTTCTTGCAGCCTGCTGTACAATCCTGGAGGTTTGTACACACACACAATTGGTCACGGTCACACACATAAACACACATAAAATGCATATTTTTCAAAAAAATCAAGTTAGATTCAAATAAGGCATAAAGAAATTGTGTCTTAATGGCAGATTAAAGACCTGAAACTGAGTAATGAAGAAGCAGGAAAAATTTGTTTTATTTAAAAAGTCCAAACAGCTTGTGGCCAAGACCTCTTTAGCAGATTAGTCCTGATGCTATTTATAACATTAAACATGTGTCCTCTTCTGGTTATCTCAGGCCTCCGGCGGACGGCTCTGAACCACCCAGGTCCAAGCCTCCTATTCTCCATCCTCCCCCCACTTCAGTAGGAAGGAGCAACTCCTCTGCTAGAGGGACGCCACCCAGCAGGTCCTCCTCTGACCAAACTCAGATTCAGTCTCCTCACAGTTGGTGTAATAATAGCCTGATGATAACTGGCTGTTTCCATGCTTGTCTTTTTCAGGTTTGATGGACACAGAGAGGTGAGCTTCATGTTTGAGACACATGGTTCAAACTGAAGTTTCCTATGAACAGTTATTATAAGAACTATAGAAATAGGATTTTGGTTATAAATCTCCTCCACTTTTTTGGGTGAAGAGACCAGAGACTTTATGTTTGACTCTCTTGCACCAAAACTTTTGTTCTATTACTGAATTTTTTGACTTCATGTTATAACCTTTGTTCTCTTCATCTGCCATCCTTTTGAGGTTATCATTGTCCTTGCTGATGTATACATATAGCCAAAGGCTAACTTGCATCTGCAGTTCCTTTGGCAGTACACAATTCATATTTACACCATGCCACGTTCAATAAAAAAAATGAATAGTAACAGCAAACATACAAAAATAGTTCAATACAACACTCACCCATAACTAATCTTACAATATTGGTTAATTAGAAAAAAAAAATCAGTCACAAATACACAAAGCTAGAACCATGGACATAAAAAAATAATGCTTACAGTATTGAGAGCTTGTTTTAGTTCATATTTAAAATTCCTTACAGAAACACAGATTTTAATATCAACGGGAAGACTGTTCCTCTAAGCTATGACCTTTACTGACCAAATGTTGAAG
This sequence comes from Jordanella pulchra, assembly GCA_034780135.1. Taxonomy (NCBI): domain Eukaryota; kingdom Metazoa; phylum Chordata; class Actinopteri; order Cyprinodontiformes; family Cyprinodontidae; genus Jordanella; species Jordanella pulchra. Next base: position 24,916 of record JAUZNJ010042622.1, on the reverse strand, counting down.
AGAGAAACGGTACGATACAATCGTGTGGAGAAGCTAAACGAGTGGATCTTATTGAGCCTAACAAGGGTTGAATGTTATATCTTATCTTTAGGTTTTTGCTTTGATCTGAATCAGTAAAAGGTTCAGTTTCTACAGAGAGTAGAGATATTGGTGCAGATAAATTCTCAGATGTTATTCCAGTACTGATGGAGAATGAACTTTGGTTCATTTTTTTCTCTTTTCTTTTTAGCAAACACAAGAAGGTAAGTTTCACAGATCAGTTCTTTTCATTGCTTCAAATCTTAATTTCTTCAACACTAAGCTTTGAATGACCACCGAGTTACTAAAGGGATTTATTTATTCTGCTTTTCCTGTAGTTTCAAAACACAATACATTCCCTCTTCAAAAAAGTCTGCCGCCCCGCCCTGGGATACCCGGACCTTCTCCACAGCACAGCAGGTAGATCTCTATATTAACTCAGAGTATTGGTTGCTCTTAATCTCTTTGTTTCCCCTCTTATATAAATTTGGATAAAACAAAAAGCAGTTTTCTCAGGATGGGTCCCTGAGGCCCTCTTCTGTGCAACTGAATGTTTCATGCAAATATTCTCAGTTGAACAGGCTGTCCAGAGTGTGCTGTCCAGCTAAGGTCATTAGTTCAACGTTTCTGATCCAAATGATCTCTAACATGTTTGTTTTGTATGATTTTGAGCAGTTTGCCTCCAAGCATTCATTCTTCAGGCTCTCTGCCTCACAAACTCCAATCAGGTAAGAAAATCCTTAAAAATTCCTTAATTAAATTTTCTGACAAAAGATTCATAGAACCCCATTTATTTAACCTTAGCTGGTGTGCTCTCAGCTTGCCTTCTGAAATAAACGGGAAACCTTCATTTAAGTTGATGTTCTGTGTTTTTAGAGAAGAGCTGTTAGGTTGTTGCTAAGCTGGACATAGGTATTTGAGGTGTAGCTGTGTTTGTTTACAGTCATTGCCGAACATAGAGGCAGCTTGGTGGGACCCGGTCATGCTGCTCCTCCTGCTGCTGCCGCCTCCGAGGTGAGAAAATCAGATTCAAGGTTTTGAAATAAACATCTGTCGATGTTAAAAAGGAGGGTTGCATAAAATGTAATCATCTGTTAATAATATGCAAAATGAAACATAGTGTTATAGAATTTTAACTAGCTAAGCAAGGTTGCAGAATAACAATATATTTTTATTTGAATGGAGCTGAAAATATTTGTTGGAGTCTTGTTGATTTTTTCCGCTGCTGATCTTATGAGACAATATTTCAGTTCCTCTGTTTATGCAGCAGAGGGTGCTGTTGTATTAGTCTAAATCGATCAAGGATATTTATCTGGGTGTCTTTTGGTTTGCAGGGTCTGGACCCTAATTGGTATGTGGGTAAAGTGACTCGGGGTCAGGCTGAAGGATGTCTGAAAAGAGTCTATAAGGTAATAACAACTAAGCATCTAAATACGGCTTTATGTATGTATTCAGGATATTCAGGAGAATTTTTGGTAAGGTGTTCAGTCTAAAAACAAAACGCAGCTCCAACTTAAATTATTTTCTTCAATAGATAACAAGTGATTGAATCAAGTTTATCCAACTTAATTAATGACGTTTAGACGATGAAAACTTAAATACATGAAGTTGTGCAAACTTAATTCAGTTACCAATTGAAGCAGTTAATTTAAGTTGGAGCTACATTTTCTTTTCAGTGTTGAAGATCTATTTAGTTTAGATATTTATGAAATCAGTAGGATCTAAATTCAAACACCTGTAGAACATTCCAAAAAGGCTTTTAAAATTAGATTTATGATAACAGAAAAACCCGAATAACAGAGAGAAGGAGACGCAGAAACAGTTTTCTTCAGGATTTTTATTACTTTTTGTTCATATCAGAAATGTTATCACGTACGCTTTTGTCTAGGATGGAGCGTACCTGGTGAGGGACAGCACCAGGCAGCAGCCCAATCAGCCCTTCACTCTGATGGTCTTCTACCAGGACAAAGTCTATAACATCCAGATCAGGCAGCAGAATCAACGGTTCCAACTGGGAACTGGACTCAAAGCCCAGGAGGTGAATAAAAAAACAAGCTATCCAGGAATATGAGAACTTCAAAAGTTCCTCTGAAAGATCAGAAATATTCTGCTTCATTCAAAGGTGGATTTTTGTTTAGAGAAAAACCAACCTTCAAGTAGATCAGTTTGTTATAAGGGGATGGCGTTAACGGGTGGGACTCTTTGCCTTATAGGCCAACATTAATCTACTGTTGAACATACCATCAGTTCAGTGGTTATTTCAAGGCACAATCAGAATGCATTTGTAATTCAAATTCTTGATGGTGTTGGGAGAAAATGATGATGCATTTCATGCAGATAAGAGGCATTTCACCTCAGGACCAATTGTGATCACTGATTGGTTGGATGCTGACAAACTTTGTGGACTGATTTACAGGTTGCCTCGTGTCAGTGTGTCTGCATACTTGTAAGCTTTCAGAGTATAACTGTAGAAAGCAACACAAATGTGCACAAATGCGCTGACCTGTGAGGAAAAACACACTCATTTAGTTAGTTTTGTTTCACCAGTAAGAGGCAAAAAACTAAGGTGTATTTTCTGTGTTTTACCGATAGGGGGCAGATGTGGTTTCAGTTTTCCACCTCTAGGTGGCAGCACTCTTAGTTCTAATTGTGTTTTGTGCTTTCAGTTTTTCCCATCAGTCGGCGACATCATCAGCCATTACTCCCAGTCCCCCCTGGTCCTCATTGATGCCAAAAACAGGAGCTCCAGCCACCAGAACCAGTGCTTGCTATCTGACCCGGCTGGGTACTACATGACGGGACAAAACTGGTCCTGATGGACTCATCCAGTTTGAAGCAGTCTCCAGACAAACCCAGAGGGAGAATTTAAATGAATGTTCACTTCAGACGGCATGATCTGACGGATGGAAAATCTTCCATCTTTGCACAAGTTGCTTTTTTTTTTCTTTCTACATTTTAAACTTTTAAATAATATTTGTGCTGGAATATTTCAGTGCTTGGTGGAAAGCTAATGTTGGATCTATTGCATATGGACCCCAAAAACAAACTATATGTTCAAGACTTAGCAGAGTTTCTTCTTCTCATGCCTTCTAACCTTTAGCTCAGCTTCTTTTGATTTTACTGTAAGTGTTTCAGTCTGTCACTGAGCTGATCTCATTAAAATATCAGGAAACACCATCTATGTTCTGGTGTTTTATTTAAATCTCAAAGATTTTTCTAGAATATACCCTCCTATTTTGTCCTCCACTGTTTTAAATTCTAATTAGATGAAGGTATTGACTTCTTTCCCACGGTTCTGGTAAAGAAATAAACCCTACTTGTCCTATCATATAAAGTTTGGCGCTAGTTTTAACCAGATAAACCACTTTGCTGACTAGAACACCTTCATAAACATGTTAATTTGTTGTAAGCTTAAATGGGGACTTATGTCTTTCTTTTAACATCATTCTTTTGGACACTTTTCCACAAAGGTTGAATTTGTGGAGTCTTCCACTAGTTGCTCAACAGAGTCTCTGCAGCTCCTCCAGATATATAGTACCTCTCGCCATTCTGTCTTGTTTTCCTACATAAAATCCCAATATAATCCACCAGAGTCTGTGTGACAAAAGGTGAAACATTCCTGAATAGTTGAATACCTTCCTAAGTCACTTTATATATGTCTATATGAATGAACAAATCCAACATACAAGGACAAAATTTAAGGAATTGAATTCAATGCATAATGAAAAGAATATATCTCATATATAAAGTAAAAATGAATCAGGAGTTTTAATGTGGAAGCGGCCACTACAGCTTCGACAGTTGAAGGTGTTTGGTTACCTGTTCCCATGCAGACGACCGATCAGCCCCCTCCCGTATAACTGCACTGATCCGTCGGTTGCCTCAGATGCTGTTGTTTTGACTTCCCCCTCCGTAAAGGCACCGCAGGGTGGAGATTATTGCTGCAAACCTCCAACTGCCAGCAGACTGAGAGGATCAGAGTGCCCTCGGTGCCAGGGTGTGATCAGATAAAGAGTCCGTTAGTTGCTGCTGCTGCTCTCACATTGATTGATGAAGATGAATGAAATGATCTCTGAGACATCCCCGGTGTGTGTGTGTGTGTTTAATCTTTAAATCCACTCACTGAAAGCTCACTGATGACAGAGTGACAGCCCATTTATCACAGGTCAGAAACTGTCATGGAATCAGATGTTTTTACAGCCGCAGAATGTCCACAACAGGTTTGTGTGTTTTACGGCTCATGGAGCACATTTAGCCTCAGCAGAAAGAACAACTGGAAATATTTGTCTGATGTGAAACAAAACTCCAACAGCAACTGAAAACTAAAGATAGGTAGGTACGATAGGTATGTCGATGTTCCACCAGGGAGCTCCTCTGGGGGTCCAAAGACTTTCTCTGGACTCTGTTCCTGTCCAGAACTATTTACAGCAACTTAAAGGTGCTGAAAGTCAGATTAATTTTACACACTAGACAAATTATGGAAAAAAAGAAGGCCTAAAAAGATGAAATGTAGAGAAACATTATCCTGGCAGCTTCAATATATGCTCTCAGCAGTGCATGATAGCCAGAGTGATCTGCTGCAGAAATCTTCCACAGCTCGACTTCTTTCCTATAATAATCTCCATCTTACCAGACCTCACAAATGTCAGCCAGGACTTTGTGTAAAACCTCCACCTACCCTCCATCATATCAGGTAAAGGTAGGGTGGCCATACGTCCAGTTTTAAGACGGACAGTCAGGTTTTTAAAAGGTCTGTCCGTCATCCACCGTGTGAAAAGTAGCTATACGTATCAGAGAGCAAATTCTAAAAATGATATACACTTAAATAAAAAAAAAACAATTTAATCATAAGCCACTTCGGCAGATTCCATCAATCCATCTGTTTTCTGACATGCAGTATGCAT
>JAUZNJ010042622.1:1659-19894 GCA_034780135.1 Jordanella pulchra | reverse complement strand
GGTAATCAAATTTAATGGATATAGTCAGCCAGATGATCCAAACACCCTCTGCACTAAACATAACAGCATTCTGTTGTTAAACTGCATACTGTTTAAATCTGTTACATCCCACTAAAATGTACCCCGCCTCACACCCTTACACTTCCAGAGATAGGCACCGGCCCAACCTCGACTCTGATTGACCAAGCAGGAGAAAATGGATGAATGATTGTGTTTCTTTCACTATTATTTAATCTGTTCTCTATTTTAGACTTGGGGCCAGTAAATGTAAGCTTGGCTCAACCATCAATACAATAAGAAGCTCACAACCTCAAGGAGATGGGTCCTGGTTCTGATTCAGTCACTTTTTTAGTTCAGTTTTTCGCAGAGTTTTACAGACAAAGAGTTAAAAGCAAGCAGAGGGAATTTCACTGCAACGTTTTTTATCGCTTCCTGTTATTTGATTGATTCATCATATTCAACCATAGAAATATCCTATTAAATGAATGCGGCTTTGTTCTCAGCAATAAAATAAAAACAAACATTTAGTACTAAATATTTTGAGTATTTCTAACCTAATTAAATCCGAGGAGAGTAAATTTGACTATACATACAATTTAACGTTCAGAGTAAAAAGCCTGAATGAATGGGTCCTGAAATCTAATTGAAATGTTAGGTAAAGAAAATAGTCTTTTTCAGAGAAACATCAAGCTACACGTGCATTTACTGAATTAACTTTACAAAAATGGGACTTTAAATAGAACTGAAGGTCTAATAGATATAACTTTTCGCTCCTGGTTGTTTCTCCAAAGTAAGATATATGCCAAAAAAAAAAAAAAACATTTAGGTATATTTTAAAGAAAACCATAAGCTTGTTTAAAAACTTTTAGAAAAGCTGCTCCCAGTTCTGTGCAGCAGAAACCAGTCAAGTGCACGACTCCAGTTTGTTGCCACAGACAACCTAACATACTTACTGATGTAGAGTTTAGACTGATAAACGTTCTGAAAATAAAGGCATTCTGCTATATCAGCTGTTTCTGTTTCTAATCCGATTCCCGGAGGCTCTGTCTGATGGCTGCAGATAACCACTGAATCCGATCTGGTTTTAACTTTTATCCGACAAACATCAACAACAGGAATCCTGTGGGAATATAACCTCTCGTCTGAATGTCTGGGATACGTAGCTGGGATAGACGCTGCTGACAGCATTGATCATAAAACATTAAACTGGACTAAAGTAAATAAATACATCAGTCTCATTATGCATGAAACCATTCTGAAGGATGAATTTTTTCCTCATTGATCCTCCTACTTAACATCTAAACTTAAATGAAGAGGACAAGAACTTTCTCAGATTTAACAGTATAAGGGGAATAAAAGCAAAAGACAAAGTTATCAACCCAGCTACCTAATTCACAATGAGCTTACTAGTATGGCAATATATCATGGATTGGGCTTGCATCAGTGCTCTTGGCTGAGCTTATTTCTACTTCTGTGATTACAGAAGGAAAGTCCAGCAGAGGTTTTGGAGCAACATTTGCTGTCTTGGTGTTATCTTCGACCAGGAAATAATTTAAATCCATTCATAAACAGGTTTCTAGAATCTCCTTCTTTCACCGCCTGAATAACTGTTTATTGTCTAGGAGTGACGCAGTAAGAGAGAAGATTTGTTTTAAAATTCAGTTAAAGCCTTTAGCTCATCCAAAACACAGTGAGTCTAGGTCACTTGAGTCGGGTTCATCACAGCGATTTATCTCACTTTCAAGAGCCAAAAGATGCAAATCATGTCTAAGTAGAAGCATTTGTTTTTTTAACCTCTTAACCATCAACCTCAGTTTAAACGTATTGCCTCTTTATGCCTCTAGGGCCCACTGGTTGGCACAAAGTGGATAAAATTGAAAAATAAATGGAGTTTAGGTTTTATAAAGCAGTGTACTCATTGTAAATAAGATGAGCATCAACAGTTTTATCTATACAGCTGCAAACAGCCCTTTTAAGTACTTAAAGATGCCAAAGTAGGCTGATGTAAAAATGAGCTTTAGGTTATCTGAGCTATCTCTGAAAATATGCTGCTATGGGCTTAGGCTGCCAGAGGACATAATAATCACTTTCTCTCGCTCTTAAATATCTTACTACCCTTAAATTTGTTGTAGTCTGCAGTTTTTTTCAGTTTTTAAGTTAATGTTCTATATTTTTTTTCTTTTTGCTCATAGCAGCTACATCTGGCCTGTTCATCTGTGACACTGTCAGAGTGGAACATCTGCAGGGCCAATTAGGAAACAACTGCAAGTTTTTTTGTTTTGTTTTTTTTGCGGATGATAAACATAGTATTTTTTCAGTGATTAACTCTGTCTCTCTCATAGGCATAGTTATTGGCTGAGCTTGTGCTGTGACTACTTGTGCTCACTTTCTTCTTCTGTGTTCCTTTTGTGTGTATGCTCTGAGAGCTAAGTGTTTAGTTTTTCTTTTCACTGCGGCTAAAGGCTTGCTCAGTATGAAGGATTGCTGCAAAAACATCAATCTAATCAACTATCAGCTGTAGCTACAGGTTTATCCAAAAAGACTGGATACTAGTCAATGATTAAATCCAATTATCTTTGCTTCCTTGGATGAAAACGTTTTTCATCCATATTAATACTAGAATACTGTATTGGACTGTATTGTTTGATGACTAGGAAAAATTAAAATATACTTTTTTAAAAGAAAGAAAACTTTCGTTACTGGATTTACTCCTTTGTGCTGTGAAATCTATGTTACAATTTATTTAACCTAAATTACTTTACATGTGTTTTTGTGTAAGAATATTGACAATAAAGAAAATTCTAAATGTTATGTAATTGAATCTGTGTGGTACGTTTGGAGGAATTTGTTACTATATTTCTGTACAGGAGCATTTTATTTAAAACTCACTGAGAAAACACTTACCATACATCTCTGCTGTTTGGATAAACTGAATATGTTACCATGGTGTGATGTATTTTTCATTTTTTGCCATAGGGGCCATTTTTCCATTAGCTGCAAACAGGAAACATACAGAGAGACTATGGCGAGATATTCCCTGTGCGCTCAACCTAGTGGCACAAATATCACGCCATCAGAGAGAAGGGGATAAGCCATTCAGCAAAGGTCTACTAGCTGGGATTTGAACTTGGAACAGTAGCTGCTCTCAGTTACAAAGTAATATTTAGTAACATTTCTAAATTCTTGTATTAATTTTTGTATTTTGATAAAGTAAGTTCTTTTCGTTTTTAAGTGTTTCTCTCATTCTGTTCAGTTTGCTTCAGGTCTTTGTTCTTTCCGGATGCTTGTTATTGTTGTTTTAAATTGTCTTTTTCTTTATTGTTTTATTGTCTTTAGTGTTACTCATCATTTCTACTTTGTTTTGTGTTTTAAATGTTAATTCATCTAGGCAGCACTATTTTGCATATTAACTATTTTAAGTGTTTTATAAGTAGTAAAAGTCCTTAGTCTGTGTATTTTATTGCATACAGTTCTTACTCATGCAAGTCTGTCTTTCAGTGGTTAACTCTGCCTCTCTCATAGGTATAGTTACTGGCTGCATCCTGTCTGTCCAATGTTTCCCTGCAGTCCTGCCTAAAGTATAGAAAATTGGGAAATTTAGAAACCAGAAAAACAGATGCTCCTGTTCTGTTTTGTATTCTTAGATAGGGGATAAAATAACATGTCGTCTATGCTGTAACAGCTCCTATTGTCAGGAGAAGGAATGGTATCACTGAGAAGTTGGAAAAACCCTTTTCTGGAATTTGCTTAAATGCAAGAACTGATCCGTTAGAGATATTTGCAGTATTGCCTTTGATCTTCTTAAAAGCAGACATTACTAATGCTTAAAAAACTCAAGATTTTTATGTTTTTTTTAATTATGACAGAAAGCCACAAAATATAAAACACAGAGCAGGCACAACGTGCCTCATACTGTTAAGTTATCAGTTCTTTTTGTATTCACATTTATTTCTCTATTTAGTTTCCTTGAATCAATTGTTAAAATTACTAAATTGTCATAAAAACAACCAGCCAACTTTCTGTCAGGTGAAGCATCAGCAGCAGATTTAAGAATCCCAGAACCAGAACCAGAACCAGAGGTCCCACCTCTCTGATCAGGACTTGACCAGGTTCTCTGTGGTTTAAAGCCTCTACATGGATGAGTGTCTTTAAAGATTAGCTGTTGTTGAAGGTTTAAGGTGAACTTTGTGGGTTTAACTTATTTTTTTTAGGCGTAATCAGTGACTCTGCAGTCGGTAACGCTTTAAACTGTTGAAATACCTCCCCATCAGATCCTCGGGCTTTGAACAGCCTGGGGCAGGGGTCCTAGCTGTTCTTATTCAAATTATCCCTCACCTCGCACGCTCATTCTCAGCAGCCAATCAGCTGCCCTGTGGGCAGGGCTTCAGGGTATAAGATTCTCAGGTGAGCAGCAGGTGTACAGATATCATGGCCTCCTTCCTTCTGGATCAGGCTCTTTCTTCCTCGCTGCATGAACGCTGCCTCCCCCAGCAGGAGCTCCCCTCTCTGAGCCTGGATGGGTCTGACTTGAGTCTGTACAGTCCTCTCCCTGAGACCAACCCTACCCCATGGACCCCATTATCCTCCTGCAGCGGACAGGACGTGGGCCCTGCCCCTGGAGGACCCCCAGGAATTGTCCCAGCTCTCCAAAACTTTTTCCCTCATCTGCTGAACCTCCCTGGTGGCCCCTGGCTGTCCTCTGAGGAGCTGCTGAGTCTGGTCCGACCCCCCTACTCTTACTCAGCCCTCATAGCCATGGCGATTCAAAGCTCACCCAACCAGAGGCTGACTCTCAGCCAGATTTACCAATACGTCTCTGAAAACTTCCCCTTTTACAGCCAGAACAAGGCTGGCTGGCAGAACTCCATCCGGCACAACCTGTCGCTCAACGACTGCTTCCTGAAGGTTCCCCGGGATGACAGCGATCCAGGTAAGAGCTATCCCTCATCTTCAGCTCAGTGTTGTTATAACTAAGTGCCACCACATTATGAAACCTTTCTCCCCCTTCTCTCCATCCTGTAGGTAAAGGAAACTATTGGACTCTGGATCCAAAATGTGAGAAGATGTTCGACAATGGAAACTTCCGCCGAAAGAGGAAGAGGAAGTCTGATTCCAGTGACGGAAAACCATCTTCATCACCCCCGTCATCATCAGGCCCCGGGACAAAACGTCCCAGCATCCACTGCAGCAGCTCCCAGGACTCCCTCCCCCCTCCTCCTCTTCATCAGACTATTCCATCCCCCTGCTCCTCAGTGAACATCCTGAGTCCTGAACAAGCTTCCCCTCCTGTTCCTCCTCCTCTTCCTCCTTCCCAGGGGTACCACACCTCCTTCTCCCCTGGTGCTGTGGTACCTCAGTGGGATGTCTGCAGCCCCTCTCCTCCTCTCTTGTCCTTCTCTCAGTGGACTCCTCCACCCATCTCCTCCTTGGCCGGCCATCAGGACTCCTCCACATTGTTCTACATGGAGCTTCAGGGTCCAGAACCCGAGTTCTCTGGGGTCTTCAGTGAAGCACTGGACTCTCTACACCTCCAGCAGTAAAACAGACTGAGCTTCACTGCCCATATTTATCCATTTAGAGCTAATTTAACCTGACAGAAGGTGGAATCTCTTTTGACTGAATGTTTTAGCTGCGTTTTAAAATGTCATGTATCATACTGTCCTGGTACTGTATATATGTAAACTGTTGGTTTTCTAACAAACTATTTGATCTGCTTTATATACCAGCATTTGTCCTGTTTTGTGTGTTTTTAGTGTGTTTCTATGTAGAAGCATCTGGTGGTTTTTATATGCAGTTTATTGCTACCAGACGCTTTGGTTTGATTTTGTAAATAATTAAAGTTGCCATACAAATCAATAAAATGCTAATAAGATTGATAAACTCTACAATCCTTTCCATTTATGATATTGATCTCTATTAGACCTTCTGCTTTTGCATCTTCAGTTAGTCTCATATCACCATGTGGTTTGCTAAATTAGTGACAGTAATAGTCTTCAGGTGACCGCTGATATCCCTCTGCTTTGTTAAAAAATAACTCTGTGATTCGATATAAAGTAGATTTAGCATTTCTTTCCAAATTATTTTTTAAGATACCCAATCATTACTTGCTGTTGGTCTTTTTCTTTTTGTTGAATTTAGTTGCATTGCTTCTGAATTTTTGGTATATCTACCAATCTTATTGATAATAAGAAATAACTGATAATAACATATAATAACACTTTTCTAAGTGTTCTCATTTAAAGAGGAACGTTTTTATCTTGAAAACAGCTCATTGAAGAGATACAAAACATAAAGACAACCGCTGACATGTAAACTTAAGGTACGACGTGTCGTGTTATGTTTATCAAATGGGCAAAACAGGTTAGTATCTTTGTTGTGGCTAAATTTGGAATTTCAAATCTAAACTTGGAGGCCCGGGGTCGGTGTAGTGGTTAAGTGCGCGACCATATATGGAGGCCTCTGTACTCAACTTAGTCACTGGTTTGAATCCCAGCCAGTCGATCTTTGACGCATGTCTTCCCCCTCTTTCCTGTCTGTCTATTTTTAAAAATAAAGGTCACTAGAGCATAAAAAATAACATTTAAAAAATAAAACTTGGACTTCTAAACTTGGGCAGTGAGGACCACAGACACATTGAAAATGTATCTGCAGTCATATTCATTTAAAATAAAATATTTATGCATTTCAGACTCTCTGCCACTAAATAAAAAAACACAAAATAGAATATTTCCCCACAGACCGATGCTTCAAGCCTCTGTTATAGTTATTAATGATTTTCAGCTCACTGCTAATGCAAAGACGACATTTATGTTATATTACATCCAACCCAAGACATTTTTTTTAAAGAAATGTCGGTCTGATGAGTAGTTTTATGCTTAAATGTTATAATTATTAAAAAGGACATTTTATTTTTATATCAAGCCCTATCAGAACATAACTGTAACTAAGGTAAAAATAAAATAAATACATAAATAAAAGCAAAGGCTGGTTAACCAAAAAAACACCATGAATGGCTTTGAAGGGAAATCTGTCCTGAAACAGAAGAAAAGCACCAAGCAAAGGTTCTGCTTGATCAAACCGACTCAAACTGGTCGGGACCAGTTCTGATCAACCAACAGCTGCCGGGTCATTAAACGCCAAATAAAAACACACTCCTGACAGGTAAAGGTGTTCAACAACAACATTAATAACAATTTTGTTTTCTCTTTTTCTTGCTAAGCAGACTTAATAAATGTAAAGAAAAAATGTAGAAAACAACAAAATAGGACAGCTTTTTATTAAAATATCAACAGATTTTAGCATTTGTGATGAAAAGAATAAAAACATAACATAACTGAATGATATATGTAGTTTTATTTTTTTAACAGATTGCGCATATATTTAAAGATATAAAGATAAACAGTGATATAGTTTTAATATGCCCAACACCAGTGTGTTTACTGAACAAACATCTCCCAGCATAGGTTGTTATGAGTTTTCTTTAAACTTGTTTTAAGTAGTAGATTAAAATTTGGACCATTAATGAAGGTTGATTTTATTATGTGTCCTATTGTTTGATCTCGTCTGAGGTCCCTGTTGTTTGAAGAGCCATAATGTCTGAAACTTGGGAGCCTTGGAGCTTCTAAAAGATTAATGACAGTGTTTTCTACGTTTGAGTCAAAAAGGTAACTAACACAACAAGATACCGCACATGTGCCACAATGAGTCCACAATGACTCATACATCACAGCCATGTTTTAACACTCACATCAGTTATACTAGGCCAATGTTGTGTCTGTACTGACGAAGATTCACCCACCTCAGTAGGCTGAATGCTTGAAACTCTGAGGCTCTAATAGAATATTGACATTTGGAAAATTTTGTTCTTGAAAACTGAATATTATGCATGAAATTAACACAGATTATGAGACGGTGAAGTCCCTGCAAGCATAGTGTATCCCATTCTGACACAGCAACACTGGGAATCAGCACCTATGATCCCAGTATACATGCATTCAAAACAGGAGTGGATCAAATGTGACACATTCATCTTAAATGTGACATGAAGTTATACAAAGTCCTCATTGTTTTTATCATCTGGCAGGTTTGTTGAAATCCAAGCATATAAGGCAGGAAAGTAAACAGCATAAAGGCAGCTTTAGTGATTCAGAGACTAGGTAGGTCTTTAATAGGATTACAGCTCATATTCATCGGCAGGCATAACGTCAGGTCAGCTTCAGTCTGAACATTCAGTTTAAAGTGTTTTTTTGAGCCGAAATAAAGAGAAAGATCCTTAAGGTGACAAAAGACATCTTTTTTTGTGAGAATATAAATGTTTATTGTCACTTGTTCATAACTAACCAACCTGCTAATTAAAGAAGGAAAAAAAAAAAGATTTGATTGTCAGATCTTGGGTTTTTATGAAATACTCTAATGTGGGGTGGAGCTGGTCCCCGTTTACAGACTCCTTCTAATGTGGAGGAGCAGACAATCTACACTTCATATTTTACAAGAAGCTCCAAACGTTCTCTCCAACTCCTGAGCTATCCCTCCATCGTAGCCTTGGAGCTTTGTGTCTTGTGCTGAGGCTCAGTCTACTATCAGAGGTTTGGTGTAATAAAGCTTAAATTCTATCTGCAATGATTAGATCCTACACAACCCAAATAAAGTCTGATGGCCACAAATGAATTTCCAGGGACAATAGTTTGTTCTCTTATGTGGATCAAAACAACATTAAGTTTTCAATAAAACTTGTTTCAAGTTGTTCTTGTTGAACCGTTTTACTAAAACTATCTGAATTTTTATGTATTTTGAAAAGGAATGAAAAACCTTGTGGAATTTAATCAAAGTTAGCAAAAGAAATCTCCTGTAGTCTGAAAGACCTTGATAAAGTCTGGAGAGTTTCTGATCCAAACCAGGATTAGAGTCCATTTTAGATAAAGTTGTGCTCTGTAAACGCTGGACTTGTGTCTGTGAGAGATAAAATCACATAAGTGTGGCGCGTGTTTACACTCAACACGTCATCAAACTCACACAGACAGCAGCTATCAGTCGTATCGAGATCAGATAGTTTTCATGAGTGTTATTGAGCCAGGAGCAGGAGGAGGGTCAGCGTGTGCCGTATGTTTACCGCCTCATCACACGCTGAGCTGCAGGCACCAACAACCCCCCTTTCCCCACAGTTCAAGCACAGCATTTGCATGTGACAGTGGGAGGTCAAGACGGTGCTGGACCTGGATGAAGATACGGCCTGAAGCAACACATTAGCCTCCTGCTAGTAGGTCGTTGGTCACACTTCAGCTCCATAAAATCAGCTAAACTCACTGGTTCAGGGTATCGAAGTCTTCAAACCTCCTGCTTTATTCACATTCTGTATTTTCTGTGTAAAGTATCACAAGATTCTAAAGTTTTTGTTTAAAAAAAGTCTTGCCACATAATTTCAATTGGATTTTGCTCTTGGCTTTGACTAGGCCATTGTAGCCCATGAATCTAAGCCACATTGTCTCTTTAGGGTGGTTGTCCCAACAAGAATGGTGTGTTCAAGGTAAGGTGTGTTCATTGTCAGAAAACACATCTGCTGTGTCTCATACATCATTTGTACCAAACTGGATACATGTATTGTTCTGATTTTCTATCTACAGTGTTGTTTTTCTTGTCATATTACATTTGTGAAGGCCCAGTAGAAGTTTAGTTGACAGGTTCTGCCACCAGTTCACCTGAAAATATGGCGGCCTGTTACCATGGACCCGTCTGCTTCTCTGTTTTCTTGTAGGTATAGGTGGATATTCTTTCTGAGATGATGGATGGTCTTCTGGTTAAACAGTTTATCTCTGTTTAGTTCTTTCATTGTGTAGCAAGCAGATCAGTTTGTTCTTTTTCTGTTATTTATCAGGCTGCATGAATGACTGCACATGATTTTATAATCAGACAGTGGGACTCTGTTGGACTCTAACTGGTGCATTCTGCAGCCAGTGGCTTTATGGTTATGATGGATTTGATGTTAGTTTAAATCCTGAACACAGTTGAGTGAAGATTAGACCCAGAAATAATAAATGGATGAACAGATAGTGAGATGAAAGATGCAGCAATCACACAGACACAACGGATGTTAACCTCCTGTGACGAGACGTGTCATCAGGTCTCATCGGGCTGGAGGCTCCGTCAGTAAGTCTGTCTGGGGGTGGATGGGTGGGGGGGTTACGTTATGCAAATTTTGGGCAGTAGGTATTATCCTGCTGGTAGCTGGCCGACCACTGACACAGCAGTGAGTGTATGTGCCGAGATAGAATACACTCCTGAAAATGTAAACTACCAGAAAATCCTAAAATAAAAACTGTAATCAATGCATAACTGAGTAATCACCTGATTCTGACCTCCATCCTGCATGAACCAAAGTTTTATTAAGTCATTTAGAGATAATAATTTGATGGAGAGGCTGACTGCTTTCAGCAGGTTGCTGCACACACCCAAATGTCCCCATAAAGACATTAACTCTCACGCAGCGGGTAAAGGTGAGCAGGCGGTCGCCTCCTCATGCTGGTATCCTGATGGATCCAGTGGCACCGACCCGTATACTTCCTGTGGAGTCCGTTACATCAGAGGATGTCGGGCGGAACCATCAGGGCTTCCCTCCTGGAGCCATTTCTTCTCAGAAATTCAGTTTCATTAGTGTTTCACATGAAACAGCACATATTTAGAGCCTGCTTGGGATAAACAGAACCACCACCTCCAGTGCAAAACCTCTGAATTCTCCTGAATCATTAAGATACCCGTTGATCTGGGTCAGAGGTCAAATATAAGCTAGACTGATGTAGTAAAACCACAGCAGCTGGATGTTGAATCTTTGTTGCTCTGGAAGAAAAACAGTGCGGAAATGATTATTGGACCAGGTTCTGCTTTTTAATAGAATAATATCCAATTTATTTAACATCAGCAATGTCACCATAGATCTTCCAGTGAAGCATTAAGAACAGCAGTGCAAGAACTTTTTTGAGAAACTTTTTCAGACAACCCTCCTGAAAAACCTGACAGTTCTCTTGTATGAACCCAAAATTGTTCTTAAAGCTTTATAAAACGGAACATTTAGGACTTTCTGGACCAAACAAAATCAACCTTAAGCCTCTTTTTATCAATCCATAACAAGAAACATCCTGAAACCTCATTGGGGCCCAACAGCACCTTTATTAGAACCAGAAGAATATCTACACTCCCTAAGAGGCATTGGAACCTTTTGGTTCTTTTTTTCTAAACCTAAAGCATGAGAAAGAACTAAAAGCTATGATATAGTTGTTCTGAAAAGAACACAGAATGAAAACCACCCATGAGATCTTTGCTTTGAATGGAAAAACATTCAGAAACTAATATTATTTTCTTGGTCCTGTGATGAACCGTCAAACCTACCTACCCTTTCCAGTGTGTGCCACGGCTTTGACCAGTGCAGATAGGAAACCCCCCCTTCCGTTTCTCTTCCTAGAACCCTAAATTCAGTTTCCTGGAAACCTCCTGAGAGGTCAAAATGTTTCATAAACGCCAAAGGGTGTATATGAGGTCTGTGTCGTAAATCTTCTTCAAAGAGAAGCAGAGATCTTCAACATTTTCACTGAGGTTCTGTCTTCCTCTTTAGGAGATCTTTTACCTTCAGGGATCACCTTATCCCAGCTATATTGGGAAAACTTTTGGGAAATTTAGAGACAAGCCCGTCCCCCCCCCCCCACCCCAAAGTGTTTGTAAAATAACTGTAAAGCCGTTCTGAAGAACAAAGTAAACTCTAAATAAACTCAGCAAGCCGGTGTGAGATGCAGCTGCTGACAGACGGCCCAGTAAAAAGCCTCACTTTCTCCTCTTGGCCCTGCTGGCTCTGCAGTGGAAAGTTCCTGTTGCCTCGGGCGGGATGAAGACGGGGGCTCATAAACATCACAGAGGAGACGGATCAGATCGGGACGACGAGCCTGAGCAGGTCTGCAGGAGGAAGGAGGAGGACCGGTGGAAAACCTGTTGGCTGCAGCTGCTCCGACAGTTCAAAGACTGACCCAGAATCAGATGGATTTACCCTGAACACATTACCCCCCACAGAGAGGTCGTACCTGAGGCCAAACGGACCACAGGACCCTCAGAGGGTCAGAGTTCTGGGGAGCAGGTGTCAAATCTCAAGAAACATGGAAGATAAACTAAGTAGTGCAGTTATTTCAAGAGGCGGATCACAAAGAGCCTCCAGACTGAAGCTACTTAGGAAGCTCCTAATCCTCCTCAAGTAGTTCTTCAAGAACCACTTAGTTTCTGACAGGTATTATTATCAACTCTGAGCTGGTTAAGGATTTAAAGAACCTGTGATTATAAACCAGGAAGCTGGTTTGTAAAAGCAAAGGATACAGAACCAGGAATGCCTGAAATCTAAAAAGAAAAAATGTAGGTGTGTGGACGGTTGAAGAGATAAAGCTTAGAGCACCAAACCAACCCAGGCAGCGGTACCAACCCGCAGAAATAAACAGATGAAATGTGTGAATTAAAAGAGTTCTGAGGAGATCCCATCAAATCTGTTGAAGGTTCTGGGAATAATGGAATCAGAACCTACATCATGTCTTCTCACTCTGATATTATGACACACCTTCATGCTCCAGAACAGCAGACAGACTCCTGCTATAATGGAGGTTCTAACATTGATGGATCCATTAATCGGTGAAAGTCTTCATACTTACTTTCATCCTGATGCCTTTACATGTTGGTGTAATTAATGGGAAAATCACCTTTAATGTGTTTTTTTTTTCATTTTCAGCAGGTAATGATTTCAAAATAAGCACTAAAAGTTAATGAGTTTACTTACTTTGTGTGACCATTTGGCTGGAGTTTCCTTCCGGTTAAGAGGAAGCTTGTCCTTCCTACTGTCACCACATGCTTGCTCAGTAGGAGGAGTAGGTAATGAGCACTGGCTGTTAAGACATGAATCGGTTTTATTATTTGTTCCTGAAACCTGTATCAAATGTATGCTTTATAAACAAACTGGATTGAACTGAATTACAGCAGGTGGTCGGTCCAGTGGCTGATCAATCCTGAAAATTAACTTTTTCACATTTCTTATCAACTTTTATCTGCTTGTTGATTTTTAGTACAGTGAGATTTTTCTCAAGATTGTGGAAACATTGGCGTCATCATTTATTTGTGACTCAGTGACTATGTCATGTTTCTTTTTGTTTTCTCTTTCTTTTGTTTTGTTTTTACTATGGACCTCTTTTGTGTCTGAAATAAAGATTGATTGATTGATTGATTTCAACCAGCAGATGCTGTAACTGAGAGAAGAAGATGCAGTGAGAAAGGTAAATGAAAGGAATCAAAAACCAGATCTTGTCCTGAGGTGTGATCTTTCCATCAGGTTCTTGGGAAAGAGCAGAACTTGAGCAGAACTTGAGCAGCTGATCACTTTGTTGGTTTCGCTTAAATGATCCAGAGGAGTCTCTCTCAGCAGATATCAGGGAGCTGAACGTTGTTTGTGTTGATTTCCTCGGTGAGGGGGGGTCCATTTAAGTCATGTTAAGTTTAGAAGATTTAGAATATATTACCCAACAACCATTACCGAATATCTCCTTATATTTTACTGCCCTATAAAAAAACAGCAACAGAATTTAGTGTTAAATTAAACACAAGGAAACAAAACATATAAAACATTTACTGTTCTTCTAATAAAACACATTAATATAGCAATTATATTAAAAAGAAATAGTTTGGTATGATTATTAAAGATTTAAAATGTAGAGCACAAATGGTCTAAACAAGAGGGAAAATGCATTTCTAACAATAACCAAAATAAAACCTCAGGAAGACAGTTTGGTTTATTGAAGTGGCAGTTATGAAATGACATTGCAGCACTGTTATTACTGGTTATTAATGGTCCGATGAACATACAGCGCATCCTGAAACTGAAACTTTCATTTACCTGAGTATTAACAGGAGCTTTGAAATGAGCCGAGATGCATCATGTTTCATCTGATTCTCCTTGGGATGCTTCTGCAGCTCACATGCAGTCAATGTGTGGTCAATTCAGCTGATTGAATATGATCAGGAAAAGCAAACACCGTTCTATATATTTATGTTCCCCTGAGTTGACAGTGAATGTTGAAGCTAGAGCTGACAGGCTGTTTACACTGAGTGATTTGGGGAGAAAGGTAATTTGGTGGCTCTTCATAGTGGCTAAAAATAATATAAAGAACTACCCAATATACTACAGTGACAAACAACAGTCTTAGAAGCTAAAGTGGTTTTAATAAAGCATATTGGAATTGAATTTTCTCAACAAAATGACATAAAAGAACGAGAAATAAAGCATTTTTGTTTCTTTTAATTTGCTTGGGAATTATGTGTTTATTATTTTAAAAGCTAAAAACACAAACTGTTAACATGTCAACGGATTCTTTATGGCAGATATTTAACAAAAATAATAGGTTGTGTTTTATTAAAAAAGTCAGTATAATTTTGCAGCTCTTGAACAACTTTTTCTTAGCCAAACTCCTCTACAGCCCCAATGTTCCTCTGTGGATAAAGGAGAAGCTTCCAGAAGGACAGCTATCTCTGCAGCATTCCAGCTATCCAGCCTGTATTGTTACATAGCCAGAAAGTCACTACTTAAAGGCATGTGGCCGCCCACCTGGAGCTCATCAAAAGGCACAGAAAGGACTCAGAGACCAAGATGAACAAAATGTTCTGCTCTAATGAGACAAAGATGGAATTCTAAGATGTGAATGTCATGTTTTGTGCTTGGAGGAAACGTCCTACAGCTCTTTACCAGGTTGATATCACCACAATAATGAAGCATGGTGGAGGCAGCATCATGCTATGGGATGATTTTCAGAAGTAGGAACTGGCAGACTTGTAAAGATGGAATGGTCAGTACCGGGAAGATAAATGCAGCAATAAACAGACCTAATGGATGAAAACCCTCTACAAAGTTTTCAACCTCAGCCTGGGGGCGAGGACTCAACGGATCGCGTCAAGGTCTGAACAGAGATGCTTCAGAAATACTCTGAAGGTTCTGGAGCTTCAAAGGCCATAATCCAGAGTTGAATCTGTGGAGAGATCTGAAAATGGCTTTGAATTGACCTCTCCCATCCAACCTATTGGAGCTTGAGATACAATGCAGCTGAATAAATGTAAGTGTGCTAAGGTTGTAACCTCCTCATATTCAAAAGGAATTCAGGCCATTCTGCTAACAAAGGTAGGTCAACAAACATTTAGCAAAGGTTGTGAATATTGATGCAAATTAGCTTTCTTGGTTTTCTGTTACTATTAACTTTGCCAAAATGTAAGAAACAACCTCTTCTCAATAATTGATTATGGAGAACAGATTTTTTTAGGGCAGAGGATAAGCTAATACCATGTGGAATGAGGTTGTAAGTAATTCACACCAAACATAAAACAAGCGGTTTAAATTGAGATCTGCTGACCTCTTGTGGCCAGATTGAATAATTGCACCTGACGGTTCCAATATTTATCCATGATAGTTTTTACAGGGACGATGTAAATATTAAACATTGAGGTGAATACACCAGAAGTAGACAATTGTCTATTTTGTGTCTGTTGTCTCTGTACAAAATTTGGTTCATCATACAAACAGGTAATGATATAATAACATCCCAAAGTCAAACAATTCTGTCCATAAAAACAGATAAAAAAATGCAAAACAAAATTGCATAAAGCAGTAGTTAAGACAGTATATCCCTAAATATGGGGGTGAGGGTGATCATTGCAGAGTTCTGTGATTCAAAAGGATAACATATCTGGCACGTTTCTGTTTCTTAAAGAGAGCTTCAGTTTCCTGGATGACTTTTTTGCAACTGAAACTGAGAAAGCAGAGGTTGCCATTTTCCTTATGGTTAGGTAAGTTCAAGTTCTAGCCTTGCCAGACCTAGAGACCAGCTGGCAAACAGTACGTAACGAGAGAGTGCGTTTGAGTGCATCACTTACTGGCTGGGAGGAGTTCAACCTGGAGAGATCAACTTTAAATACATAAAAGCTGAAAAACTGGAAACACATGAACAAGCAGAGACTTAATCTGTTGGATTGGATGAAGTTAACATATGCTCTAGGCCTGTTAAACATTTAAATAAAAAAAGAATTATGATGAAATGAGACAAACGTCAGTTCCAACATAATAAAAAGGCAAATGATTCAGCAAAAACCTGAACGGGGCAGTATTTTTTAGGAACAGTTTAAAACAACCGATGACTGGAAAACTGGTGCTAGATATTACATATACAGGAAAATCCAGCAGAACCGACTGAGAGGTTGTGTTTGATTCTATGGGCTGCATCTTCTAAGGACCCGGTCTACCTGGACTGGGTCCTTCGAGGGCCGTGAAAATATGGAGGCTGGAAGAGTTTGGCTGTTAATTAAAACAGGTCCAGCCTTCTCCGGCTTTCAATGAATCACGGGATAACCAAGGCTACACAGGACACACAGGACCCGTTCTTCAAAAGGGGGCGAATAGAAGGCTGCATTCGCCAGCTGCAAGAAGCCTTCCAATCCCAACAGGCCACGGCGCCGCACTATGATGCAATCAGCCTTCGGAGGACACAGCCGCCGAATCCGAACAGTGATGGAGTCTACAGTGAACCATAGAACAGGGGGAAGGTTCTAGGTTTAAGTATTAATGTAGGTAAATGAACCTGTTCAGATGAAGACTTTAACACCAAGTAAACCAGAGGAAGAATTTTCTGCAGTTTATTTTGTAATTAACTTAGATGTTTCATTCAAAGAGATGAGTCCAGACACTTTAGCCTGTTTAAATGTTTTTAATAAAATACAAAAAAAAAAAATCATTTAAATGATGCTCAAACATCTGAGATATAAGGAAGTCCATCAGAGCTTTAACTGTTCAGGGATCAATAACTGATCATTACATTACATAAACAGCAACATTTCAATCAGATTTCATGGGTCCAGCAGGGGGCAGTGTCTCTCAGTTTCCATGTCCATGTTCCTCTCCTGCCATCCCACCATCATTAGCTTAGCTTAACTTAGCACAGGTGGAAACTGTTAATGCTGTGTGGGAACAGGAGGATTATGGGAGAAAAAGGGCAAACTGCACCTTTAAATCAAAGGTTGGAGCTGCATCCTGATTGGCTGCACCTCACAGGGGTTTGGGGAGGCTGGACACCTCCTCCAAACATTCATCGTAGGCGTCCTGGTAGTCCTCATGAGGTTTGATCAAGATCACGCAGGTCGGCCGTTTGGATCCAGCAGACGAGCCCAAATCCTGCAGAGGGATTTCAAAAGAAGTTGTCAAAAGTACAGCTTTTGAAAATAAAAAAGATCTAAAAGTAAACATGAGTAAGAACGTTTTTTTAGGAGAAATGTCAGCAACAAGAAGAGGATATGAGAAAAAGTCATAAATAAAAAAACACCCACATTCTAATTTAATAATCTGATATTGAAAGCTTTTCACCATAAAAAAAAAAATATTACAACAAACACCTCAAAGTGCAAACTATTTTAAATATGTCAATTTCTGGTCTTTAACATTAGAGGCCAAAGAATATGAAATCCAAATCAAATGGTTGTGGGTTTACACTCACTACTTTGGACGGGATGTAGGCGTACGGCAGACTCCTGTCCTCACACATGATTGGCAGGTGGCAGTAGACGTCAATGGGCAGCGTGTCGCCGGCCAAAACCACAATGCTGTGGGGGAAAGACAGCATCACAAGAAGTCCGAGTCTGTGGCCTTGATGGGAAGTATAACTTTTCAATAACTAAATCTACACTGATCAAGAAGTAGAATTATGTTTAAATCATGTATTGACTTCACAAACATTAAGGCAGAGTTAAAACCAGAGATAAACAGCATAAAACCGAGCTCTGACTTTAATCCACAGTTCTCTGTCCAAGTTTTTATGTAAATGATCTGATCGTAAATATCAGACCCAGTTCCATCAGTTTTAGCTATTTTTAATAAAGACTGAGGTCTATCCTGTGTTTCTATGCGTAGGTCTCTTCCTGTCAGTTCTGCTTGTTCTATTCGATGATCCAGCTGCTTCATCCTTAAGAACACTTGAGAAAAACCTTGCTAGTGAGGCTTAGATCTCTGTCCTAGAGAGACTCAAGGTCACAACCCGGTCGTCGGATCTTCTTCAGGATTTCCCAACACCATGCCTGACTTTAGGTCATATCTACAAAATGTGAGCCAGGCCTTTTTCTTCTTATGGTTTCGACTCTGGAATGCTCCCATAGAGTCCATTTCTGTCCACTCTCTCTCTCAATGTTAATAATG
>JAUZNJ010042611.1:22996-33473 GCA_034780135.1 Jordanella pulchra | reverse complement strand
ATAGATATATATATGAAAAAGAACAAATCTCAGAGCAGAACCATCCAACTCAAGTAAAGAACATATGTGCAAAACAAAAATCCCCATGTAAGGGCAAAAGGAATTAGTCTTAGCTCTGTTTTAACCGCAGCTGCAAGCTTGAACTCACACAGACTATAATGGTTAGAGCATCGTTACTTTCCGTCTATCATCCGGTACTTTGAAGGTGATTCTACTGAAGTCTGGACATGATTAGTTTCCCACTTTGTTTAAGGAGCCATGTCCTAAATGTGCCACAAATAGAGAAGAATCGAGGCTGAAGAGGAGCTTGGCAGGCTGAGCCTTGGTGATTCCTTCTCTTCAGCTCCGCCGCTAGCCTCCACACAGACTGTATATTCCTCAGGATGATGGTGAAACCCCAAACTACAGACATGTTTTTCTCTTACTGAGGAAAGGTGGAACACATTTGCTCCATCCAGCTCAACACCAGGCAAGTCTTTGTAGATCAGGACTTATGGTTTTCTCGAGAACTCAACACTGTCTATGCCGTCATCCGAGAAAATGTCCAAAGCTCAGCCGTTCAAGCAGGTTCCTTTAGGTACCCTGAACCACTCAGGGTAAATTTAAAGAAACGCTCAGCGTGATGGACAGGCATCGAGCCTGCGCTCCTCTGCACAGCTGGAGTGATCTGGGTTAGGATCAATCTGGTGAGGAAAAAAAACAAAAAAAACACACAAAAAAATAAGATTATTTAAGAAAAGGGATGGTTCTTGAAAAGCATGACAGATCACGTGACATTTGCTGCTTACCTCAGAATACAGAGGAGGAGGTTGGAAACGGAACTCATGGATGTAGGCCAAAAGAGGACCATCTAGCTCCTCTCGGACTGAAGGGGCATCCAGGCGGCCTGGTCTCTGCTCTTCTGTCACAATTTCTGCATAGCTTGGAGGAGCTGCAGGTGTAAAAAACACACAAGAAAACAAATGAGCATTTTCAAAATAAATCCCAGATTCATTTAGAGAAGAAGAAGAAGAGGAACAGAAGATGATCTACCTTCAGGCCTCTCTGGTAGACCCATGCTTAGCCAGCTCATGCTGCACTGGCTGCTGACACTGGAGGTGCGGGAGCCGAACGGATGGAGAGGAATGGTTCCGATGACCAGGGGTAAGTTCAGAGACAGGTTTATCGCCCCTGGGATGTCCACGTATACCTAAACACAGAGGCAGTTTAAAAGTCAGTCAGAGATGAAGCAAGCCAGTTCCTTCCGTTTTTGTTCTTCTAACCATGAACCTATTTTATAGAGAAGGTAATAGCTTAACATGAGATTTTAGATGTGGGTCAGTGTCTGATGATCAGTTGCTTAAGCTGGCAAGATGACTTTTTGAAGGGTAATGAGCTTATAAGCAGCCTGAGTGCAGGTGTTGCTAGAAGTTTTCCAGGCTAATGCTCTTAGTACCCTGTAGAGATAACAACCTGCTACAGTCCAAGGCTTAGATCTGGCTGTGTAAGCTGTCGCTAAGGAAACAACGTACTACTAGGAAATATTGATTCAATATTGCTAACAGTTCTCGAAACAGGTGGTGATGATAATAGCATGTAAGCAGAGACCATTGGGTCTGCATGCCTCACATTTCTGGACGTTTGACTTTTATGTTTTGAAAGTTTGAATGAGTAACCCACACACTGACGGCCTGCACTCACCATAAGAGAATACTCCACTCGGATGATGCTGCAGTCCAGGATGGAGGGCGAAACGGGTGGAATCTTTAGCATCTTGCCGTTCCACGTCTCTGTTTTACCAGAGGACAAAGATTCTCCCCGCAGGTTGGCGACCAGTTGCTTGACTTCCTTCATCTTCCCTTTGGCATAAAAGGTCTGGGTCTGGTAGATCGCCGCTTTTGGCACCACCATGCGAGACGAGCAATTCTCGATCTCAGCAAAGATTTGAATAGACTCCCCTGCGGGATCGAAAGGAAAAGAAGAAAGTTAAATTGTGTTAGATTTACGTGTAAACAGGACGTGATGACAAAAATGACAATAAAAGAAACGATTGTATTATTACTGTTTGTCTCACCTGGGGTGTATCCTTTCCGTTCAATTTTGGCACTTAGGGAAATAGGACCTGAGGTGCAGAACCAACAGCAAAGGGTCTTATCTGCAGTGCCAGCCTGTGGTGACTGAGGAAAAGAAATAAAAAAAAACATAATTAATACCTTATTTTTAGTTTCTAAAAATGTGTTATTAAACCATGGATAGTATTTTTAAAATGCTAATCTTCTTGATTTTGAGGGTTATTTCAGATTTCTTACCAACAGTAATGGAGTGTTGATATCAATGTGCTCAAAGACTGTAAATTCCTTCTTGGTCTTCATTGGAAGAAGCCACGGCCTGTGGAGCTCTGCCTTTACCCAGTAGCGCACACTGCCATGCTTTCCTTCGAAAGAGGTAGCCAGAGGTCTGGAAAAAAGGAGGGGAAAAAAAAAAAAAAGGTTATGATGATCACCATTTAACAAAGCATGGACAAAAACACAATCATCTCTGGGTTATATATGCGACAACCAGACCACTTACGTCTGTGGAAGCTCGAGGCTGAATGCGTACTCATGCCTTCCTGCATGGATGGTAGTGAGTCCTTCCTCTGAGTTATCATCGTCTGAAAAACAAGGAGGACAATATTCCAAACACATGTATACCATACCTGGACAAAATGCTCTACGAAGGCATCTGAAAGTCATACCACAAAAGAAAACAAAAAAAAAAAAAAACAAAACACAAAAAAAAAAACAAAACAAAGGGTGGGGGAGACAAAAAGAGAATAAACGTATTTTACAATTAAATCTGTCTGTAAGAAATTAATGTATTGAGTAAAAAAATTGCAGAGCATTATTAAAAAAAGATGCTAAAGAAGCTGACTGATTGGAGAGATTGCTGACTGTGTAATAGTGCTTTTGTATGAACAAAGAGGAATATATTATAATGGAGCTGCTACATATTTTTATTAATTCAAACTAATGAAAAGCCTCTTTCCATTTTTTTTCTTTACTAATGCCAGCTGATCAGATCTTTTCTCTGTGCCTATCGTTATGTCATGATCCAAATAGTCTAAAAACAATCTTATTTTTTAAATTATGCAACATAAAAACAAACTCTTGTATTTGTGTTTATATCGTAAATGAAGTTAAAAAACAAACAAACAAAAATAAATAACGCACCAATAGGGTCTTTAAAATTTATGCATTTTGAAACACTTTTATTCAAATCAGTGTAAAAAAAAATAAAAAAGTGCTTAGAAATGGTGGCCATCCATTTTATTCATTTTCTATTTTTGCTTGTAAGGTAATGTGTTCCCAAGTGTCAGATTATAGAATCAGGAAGCAGTTTCTTTTGTCTTTTACTTCTCTCAGAAAACGGCAAAAAAAAAAAAAAGATTCGATAGATGTGTAAAAAAATACATTTTTTCAAACAAATGTTTGAATAAGAATAGTTTAGCAAAGCTGTAGAAAGATAGCTGCATTTGCCAGCTCAGCACACCATCCCCCTAGCAGCAGCAGTGTGGTAAACAAGTGCGGATCTGTCACTCAAACGGCAGCCTCCAACAGGAGGAGACCGGCCTAAACCGGTGCGAGCAGCTTCTCCACAGCAGCCTGCAGGGCTTATTCAAAGCGTGGCGCTGCAGTGCCTTTTACCACAAAACAAGTTCCAAGTACTTCGAACATATTTACAGCATTTTATTCTATATTGGACGCATTTAATATGAATTTTGATACATTTTATAAGCATCAAATGGTTGAATCATAAAAATGGAAATTAAACAGCAAAGCTGCTAAGGCGTTTGCATGAGCTAAAAAGTTTTAAGACAATAAGCCACAATTAAACTAAATAAAGACGCCATTTAAAAATAATTTTCCTACAAAATGCAGATAATATCAATCCGCGCATAGATGTTCTGCAGGTGTTTTCCTTATTAAGAAAGTTGCCGAATTGTCTGTCACTCTGCAAAACCATGATGTCATTGACCACACAGATCTATTTTGACCAATCACCAGCGACCGAAAGTGACAGCCCCGCCCACTCTCAATCCAGTTTTCGGAACAGGATTGAACCGCTTTGAACAATAGGGGGAAACTTCGACGTTGTTAACTAATAAAATGACCAAAAATATAAAATAACATCTTTGATTTTAAGATTCCAATGTGCTCCTCAATTGGCTGACCATTTTATCAATTCAAATTTAACCTTCAAATATAGTAAAACAAAGATAGATCCTCAAGATGCTGTCATTCATTCTGACACACCGACTACAAAAAAGCAAGGAAGTAGACAATGTCAGAAATTAAAGTCTTACGGATCTATAAACCGTAGACGATAGTTATAATATAATGTTAGTCTTGTAATTCATACACCTATTTACATGTTATTTTGACGATTCCACAAAAATAACCAGTAGCCACTAACAAAGTTTGTGGGAAAATGATAACAGAAACTTACCTCTCTCATGTCCAATTAAAATATCTTTGTGATTTAGGTATTCCACTTCCTCTGTATAGTTCTGTGTATAGGCAGTGTTGGATCCAGCATTTCTCGACTCGGTCCAGCGAACTTTTGCGAAACCTTTCGCGTGGATTTTGAGAGACTTCACGCGGATTTCTCCGGTGACTTCGATGATTACCCTCCCTGAGACACAGTCCCCGCTGGAGAACACGGGGACATTGCTGTCATTAAAACAGTCGTAGCTTACGACGAAGCTCTTCACCTTTCCTAGCACCATGGTGGTGAAGAGATCTTAAACAGAAGTCTATGGGAAAAAAAATTCTCTAAAGGGTAGGGGGGTTGCAGATTGTAGACACTGATCAGTATCTCTGCCCTGCAAAAAGCAGCAGGCACGATCAGTGGCTTCTTTTTGAGCAGTTCATTGAGCTATATGAAGGCTGACTAACAGCAGTGGATGCTGTTATCATCCGCCTGTCCTGCTTGGTAGTCTCTAGTCACAGACAAGGAAACCCCCAAAGCTCAGCGCATTTTAAGCGACAGGCTGGGTGGAAAAACAACCTGGTGCGCATGCGTCGAGCTCTGCTCCCCTCCCCTCCTGCCTTCTGTAACGAGGCAAGCAGCAGTGTTACTGCTCACATTCAGAAAACAAGTAGGCTATGGTCAAGAACCAGAAACGCTTGATTTAGAAAAAAACAAAAAACATAGAAACCTGCAACTGCAGTTATTGCAAGGGTATGACGTATACATTATAAGATATTGATATAATAGATTTAGGTTTTAAATGTTTTCATTTTACACTAAGGGAATAAAGTGCATCATTTCTCTGTGTTAGAATATGGTGACATTCCTTTCCTCCTGTCTGGGCTCAGCATATGATGCAGCGCTGTGCCTTGTAGGATTCTCTGAAACACTCTTTCCTTCAAAATATTTTAATACCATCTATAATGCGGCCTGCAATAATAGCATGATGTCTTTAGCATTTTAGAAAGCTTCAAAATAGTTGTCACCCCTTGTTCTAGTATCTGTGTTTGATATCCTCAAGGCTTGTGTGTGTGTGTGTACCTGAACACATAATGGTTTTTACATATCTGTCTATCTGAGCACTGCATTTTGCATGATGTCATCAGGTAAAGCCATGCATATTTCTTGGAAACAATACATATCCATGATTTAAGAACATGAAAGCTAGAAAACAACACATATGTTCTGGTATTAGATGTAGCGCATTAGATTAATGTGAAACAATCTTTGCATACAGAAGTACTGTTCCTATTGTGTTGAGCTCTCTTTTCCAGAAAAACAACTCCTCAGACTCAAAACGCCACCTCGTGGCCATCATGGTTTCTAACATGAGCTGCAGGAGCACCTGTTGAATGCCGCAGGAGCGAAATCCCCCATATTTCCCTCCACACAAATATATAATTATCATTTTTTACATTTCTTTCCAGATTGTCTTTCTAAAATCATAAAAAGGATGCCACGGATAGATCTACCTTATGTGGAAAATATATAGAAAAATGTCACTGTTGAGCAGGCAGGCTCCTAGCCATATGGAAACATTTAAAGCTGGATTATATGTATTTCTAATCATTATGTGTGTGTGTGTATGTGTTTAAAAAAACATTTTTAACACAACATTAACTAATTTTGAATCAGATTTATTCCATCTAGAACAGGGGCGGTCAACTTCGGTCTCTGAGGGCCAGTGTGCTGCGTGTAACCTTGGTCCAACACACCTGAACCAAATGGTTGAATTAGTATGCATTCATTTTTTCCATAGTCATTTTAATCAGTTACTTGATTCAAGTCTTTAAAAAAAAAGAAACATATAAACGTTGCAGTATACTGTTAACAGAAATTCAACAAAAATTTAGACAATAGTTTGGATCCTTGCAGAGGTTGCTTAGCAACAATGTGTTTGAAGGGTTTTGTTACTTGGATAAATGCTGCCCTCTAGAGTATCTTTTATTATTAAGCTGTCAGGAAAGATGGGTTTAATTTGTTTTGTGTGAATTTTTTTCAACTTCTTAGATTTCTGATATTTTGGGACGGATAAAGTATTGATTGGCCTGTGATCTAGTTTGTTTGTTTGTGAGCTGGTCTTCTAGGAAAAAGAAATATAACTTTTAAAAGATAACTCTTATTTTGACAGCTTCACCCGGATGTAGTTATCCCGTTTGACAACATCTACAAGGAAGTTTACAATCCTGCAATCGATTAATACAGAAAAACATGTTCTGTTTATCCGCAGAAAATGTGTTTTTTTAATACAGGTTATGAGTAAAAACCAAAAATATGTTTCTGTTGGCTTTGATTTTCCTTATCCAGAAGTTTGGGGAAGGCAGCCTAAATGTTGCAAGACCAAACATTGTTATGGTGATGAGTGATGCGTTTGTAAGTATGAGTTATAGTAAACAATTATTACAAAGGCTTTTCTTAGCTGTTTTTTCTTCATTATTCTCTTTCCTTATAAAACTTTGTATTTGTGTATATGTTTTAAGGATGGTCGGCTATCATTTGATCCAGGCAGCAAAGTTGTGCAGCTTCCATACATAAAGTACCTCAGGGAGCTGGGCTCCACTTTCCTCAATGCCTACACAAACTCACCGATCTGCTGCCCCTCAAGAGCAGGTACATTTGATGTATATGAATACAAAAAAAAAACACTTGAAATGTATTCCTTAACCTCAAATAAAGAGATATCCGATTAAATTCCTGACCTTTTGTTCTGTAGCAATGTGGAGCGGTCAGTTTGTTCATCTCACTCAGTCATGGAACAACTACAAGTGCTTAAGTGCAAACTCAACAACATGGATGGATTTGCTGCAGAGGAGCGGATATCATACAAAGATGCTGGGGAAGCTGGATTACACCTCAGGGAGCCACTCAGTCAGGTGGGTACTTTCAGGGAAAATGGTAATCCAGTCTGATTCCAATGAGTGTCATTACCCATTTTTTTTTCTTGACCTTTTTTTCTGTGCATTTATTGCAGTAATCGCGTCGAAGCATGGACAAGAGATGTTCAGTTCCTCCTTCGTCAGGAAGGCCGTCCTGTTTCCCAACTTGTTGGTAATATGTCAACAGTAAGAATCATGGAAAAAGACTGGGAAAACACAGATAAAGCTGCCCGGTGGATCCATCAAACAGCTGCTCATCTGAATGAGCCTTTTGCTCTTTATCTTGGCCTCAATCTGCCTCATCCCTACAAAACTGAATCTTTGGGTCCTACAGCTGGAGGGTCCACCTTCCGTAGCTCCCCATACTGGCTCACAAAGGCATGTTTTTTTGTTGTCTTTTTGGGGTTTTTTTAGCCACTGCATATATAATTTAAACATTCATTTCCTTTATCTCCAAATTTACAGGTGTCCTCTGAGCTTGTCTCCATTCCTAAATGGCTGCCTATGGCTGCCATGCACCCTGTTGACTACTACTCCACCTACACCAAGAACTGCAGTGGCGAATTCACAGAGGAAGAAATTAAAAGCATCCGGACTTTCTACTATGCCATGTGTGCGGAAGCCGATGCCATGCTGGGTTAGTTAAGGGGAAAAGTTTGAAGGAAACTGGAGAAATTTAGACAGTTTGAGAAAAAAATCTATCTAACTTTCTGTTAGCAATTCTAACTTCAAGGTTTTTTTTGAGGCCTGACCAGATGATTTAGACTTTTGACCTGTTTTGCTTTTGTTTTTTAAGGACTTTAGGACATATACAGAAAATCAGACAATGGTTATAAATAATATAAAATATATTTATACAAGTACTTCTAAAATAATTAGAAAAAACGTTCATATTTTTTCCCCTAATTCAAAAGTGATCAAATTTAGAGTCGCATACAATGAGATATTTTAAGCCTGTTTTTCTTGTGATTTTGACGATAATGCTCTACAGGTAATGAAAGCTTACAATTCAGTGTCGGAAAATTGCAGGTTTAGAATATTTCAGAGGTTAAAGTCACGGTGCCACACCCTGATCAGATGACTAACTCAGTCCACATTGTTTTTAACAGTCGGGGATGTTTTGGAATGAAAGGTTTGCTGCTGGTGTTTGTTCACTTACGTTTTCTCAGGTCCACAATCAACACAGCCATCATCAGGAAATTTTAAAGCAGTTGATACGCTTTATGGAGATGCTGATTTCATTCCACAGCTGGTCTGTACTAAAGGCTTGTTCACTCATGATGTTACTGTGTTTGATCAGTAGACTGGGTCATATAATACCACTGCTATTTGGAAATGCTTTTACTGTAATCAAAAATATATATTAGTTATTTCGCCAATGTTTTAATTACACTGATACAACTGATTTGGCAAGAACGTTTTCTGTAGATTTGAATTATATTGAAAACAAGATTTATTTTTTTAGCACTTTTTGTATTGATCTATTGTTTTACCAACCTAACAGCTATTTTAAACCATATACTCTTGATGAGAGATTCTAAACTCTGCTTCATGTTCAGCGCCTTTTCTGTGCCTTCAGGTCAGGTGATTTCAGCTCTGAGGGACACTGGTCAGCTGGACAACACGGTTGTGATCTTTACAGCCGACCATGGAGAGCTAGCCATGGAGCACCGGCAGTTCTATAAGATGTCAATGTTTGAAGGCAGCTCTCACATCCCCCTGCTCATTATGGGGCCTGAGGTGAAGTCTGGGCTGCAGGTCCACCAGCTGGTGTCCTTGGTTGATCTTTATCCCACTGTGCTTGGTAAGAAAGGAGAAAGAACACCTGTTTGAAGTTT
Source organism: Jordanella pulchra (assembly GCA_034780135.1). NCBI lineage: Eukaryota > Metazoa > Chordata > Actinopteri > Cyprinodontiformes > Cyprinodontidae > Jordanella > Jordanella pulchra. The sequence continues at coordinate 24,268 of JAUZNJ010042611.1, read as the reverse complement.
GGGTAACAGAAGATATATAAGTTTCAGGATTTTAACTAGCTTTAACACATTTTCTTGTTTTGCAGAAATTTCTGGTATTTCAGCTGTTGATTTTTTAAGTGGGCACTCAATCCTGCCATTTATATCCAAAGCAAGACATTTTTCCAAGAAGGATCACCCAGAGTGGGTATTGGGGGAATATCATGGCTGCAATGCCAATGCCTCTACATATATGCTCAGGGTTGGTCATTGGAAATATATTGCCTATGCAGATGGACTCAGTGTGCCCCCACAACTTTTCAGTGAGTCTTCAGTCATGCAAACTCTTTATAGTCTCATAACTATCTTTAGAGAAAGACGTCGTGATTGATAGTAATAAAAAGAACCCCTCTGAAACTCTTGTTTGCAGATGTCACACTGGACAAGGATGAACTGCACAACGTGGTTCACAAATTCCCAGACGTCCGGGTTCAACTGGACAAGCTATTGCGCAGCATTGTGGATTATCCGAAAGTCTCTGCAGCCGTCCAACTCTACAATAAGAAAGAGTTTGCTGTGTGGAGGGAGAGCTTAGGGGGAAACTATCCTGAGGTCATTGCTAACCTCAGGTGGCATGTGGATTGGCAGAAGGACATCCCAGCCAATGAAAAAGCCATCGATACATGGCTCCAGAAGATTTAATGGCTCTATGGTTGTTAACTTCTTTTTTTACAGGGTACTCAGTGGAATATTTTAAATTTCAAATCAAAAATGTTATTGAAAATTTGGGTTTAAACTTTCTCCTAATATTTGGAATAAATTTATAAAAATACACACCAGTTATATATAGAGCTGGACAATATTATATGGTTTAATTCAATATTGGTGATATAACTTTTAAACACATTTTCAATATTTCAATATCACAGTCTATAAACATACCATTGGTCACTGACTGATGTTCCAGGTTTTCATGTAGTTTTATGTGTTTTTTTTTTTCAAAGCTAATATTTATTAAATGTTATGTTGGAGGATTTTTATAAAATATTCGTCATTTTGTATAGAAATCTGTTGTAGACATTCTTGACTGTCTTTCTAAGGCTTTCATTTTTTATACATCGATATTGAAATTATATCATATTGACTGAAATTAACAAATATATTGTGATATAAATTTTGGACATGTCGTCCAGCCCAATTTCTATTCATGCTAGGCACTTATATGGTGAAAAAGGGTGCTTCTAGAGTTTTGCAAAAAAAAAAAAAAACCTACACAGAGAAAGAAAAAAATTTTTTTTTTTTTTTGCAACAAAA
>JAUZNJ010042611.1:10191-22986 GCA_034780135.1 Jordanella pulchra | reverse complement strand
AGACCGAGGCGTATTTAGTGGGTACTTTTTAAAACAGCTTATTAAGTTTTTTTTGTTTTTTTTTTTTTTTTTACTAAATTGACAGTATGTGATATACCACATGAGGTAGGCAACATTAGGTTCTTGGTGGTATTCTCCGAAGCAGTTAAACTAAGCTTTAAGACAGAGGTGGATCTGGCAGACCCCGCAGACAACTTTTGAACTCTCGATTTTGCCTTGTTTTCTGCAAAGTGGTGGTTACTATATCCAAGTAACCAAAAACATAAACTTGGACGATAAAGGGTTAAGATAAAATCGTTTTGATTTACTTACAGCATTCATATACATAGATTTATAAAAGGGAGAAATTAATGAGTAAAAATGTTATGTTTCAAATACTTGTGTATTTTGACACTTTGCTTTTTTACATAAGTTTGCCAATCTGTTGTTGTTTTTTTGCACACTGATAATAAACAAGCACATGATGTTTACTGGGCTCCCAGGTACTTAAAACATACATGATCTCCTTTAAAATAAATTGTGGTTGCTGCCCTGCTGATTAGGGGCCTCTAGAGTCTGCTTAGGGCCCCATATAGTACGTGAAGCCTGGATAATCTGAATAGATCCTGTTCAAAGAAACATTAACTAAACCTAGATATTTCTTTCAGATCTTTGACACACTCTTCTCAACACTAATCTTTTTAACACCCAAAGAAAAATACAAAAACCGTTGGTACTTTTATTTTGAAATAGCATTGTACACCAGCTATTACTTCCGTGCCATTCAAGCAACAGCTCCTATTATTACTCTAGTAACATTCTGGTTCTAATGACCAATATAAACTGTAAGTTGTCAATTCATTAATATATATATATATCAAAACTACATAGGGTACAAATGTTTCAGCTCAAAATTAAACTAGTCAGATGTTTTACAGATGCTCCGGTTTTTATTGATAGTTAAGCTAATGTCTAACTGCTCTGAAGTGTTGCTAGCAAGCCTTTCTTGTAGGACCTAAATGAGACCCAGAACTAAACTTTCACCATTAAAGATTAGCCAGAAATAAAATGCAGCTTTCTTTGACTTTTAGTGGCTGTTGTGCTTAATATTGAAGTTGTTGCTAATAGTTAAATATTCCTTTCAGTAGTCTATTTACTTTAAACGTCTGTGTCTTAAAGATGTCCAATAAAGAAGTGAAAGCCGCACTGAAAAGTGCCAGAGAAGCCATCAACAACAAAGAGTTCAAAGAGGTCTTAAAGCACTGCAAGGTAATGTGTCGTATTTTTGAAATACTCTTCAAAGTGCAGCTATTCACATCTTGGGTAGAAGAAGGTTTAAGAGCGGATTTTTTTTTTTTTTGCTCTCTAATTTGGTTTTAGACTGTCCTGAAACTTGAAAAGAACAATTACAATGCCTGGGTGTTCATCGGTAAGGCAGCCAGCGAGCTGGAACAACCCGATCAGTCACAAGCAGCTTATAAAAAGGCAGTGGAGCTGGAGCCTGAGCAGCTGCTGGCCTGGCAGGTAGGGCGCTGCTCTCTGCAAATCTCTCCATCTAAAACTATCAGCTGTTTGCACAGTGTTCACAATTTGTTGATGTCCACTGGGATAATTATGAATGTATCTTTTTTTTTGTAGGGATTAGCAAATCTTTATGAAAATACTGATCAGTGGGATTTCAAAGATGAGTTGCCTAATGTTTACCAGAAGCTTGTAGAGCTTTATGCAAGGTAGGGTATTTTCATTTAATCTTTTTTTTAATTTATCAGATACAGTGTAGCTGATATGAAAAGCTACCGATATTAAAAAACATAAACAAAAACAAAGAAAAAAACCGGCTTAAAACAAGATTTTTACAGTATACGAGCAAGTATCCATTTTCTTTTACAGGACGGACAAAAATAAAAGCTATGACATGATCAAAAAGCTGTCGGATATTTATCAGTCTGACAGGGAATATTTGAAGGTGAGTATATTTCAAATGTCAAGCACACAGATTTTATTAAAATTATTAAAACATATCTGTGTGTGTGTTTATGGGCAGCTGGCTAAAGTTTGGCTCCAGCTCGTCCAGCTGAAGGAGGAAGAGGGCGTGGATAAGAAGGAGTTAGTGCAGCTACTGCAAACGATGACCCAACTCCTGTCAGACTGCATCACTGAGGATGAGAAGCAAGATAATGAGACTCAACAGCACGTAAGCTTACCTCCCAGAAATCATTTCAAGACGTCGTTTATTGTAGTATTGAGAGCTTATAAAGAAGGTAGAACATTGGCTCATTACTGCTTTGTTTCATTTGTCCATGATGATCAGTTGATAGCAGCATTTGAGAAGGCCATGACGTTCACCGAACCTGTGCCTGGAGAGGAGCACAAGAAACTCTCAGCTGATTTTATCAAATGTCTCTCTAAAGTAAGTACAACTTCATTTCCCCAGACTTTTAACGAGTCTTCATCCTTGTAGTGTTTTTATGAAAGACCTTTTTTTTTAAGTGACCTAAATCTGCATTTACCGCAGCTACCACACGAGGAAGGCAAAATGAAAGAGGCATGTCGCTCCATGTTGTCTGTGTATCCAAACCAAACCTATCCTCTTGAGGTCCTTTGCGATCACTATCTCAAAACAAGTAGGTCACTGTTGTCTTAGATTTACTCGTTAGAAGCTTCACTAATAATTTCTTTTTCTACTGGCATTTAGAGTTTTTCCCGTCAAAACCGTGTTTGCATAAACAGAAAATCCAATCAGGTTTAATTATGATTTAAGTCAGCATCAATCATTTAAGACATCGTATCCATGATAGCTCTGATACTAACGCGAGACCAAGTGATCTAGAATTCAAAGCAGCCTAAAATTACACAGAAGAAATGAAGATGAACGCTTTTGCTTTTTATGTTGCATAGCAGTTAAATAAAACGACCAATCTGATAAAATGTTTGTTCTCTTTTGTAGATAATGTGGATGAGGATGCAGTCAGCTGTTTCTCCAGACTTCTGGAACTGGTACCTAACAGTGGATTGGGTCACTTGGGTCTCGGTACCAAGGCTCTGCTGGAGGGGAGGTATAAGGAAGCTGTTAATGACCTGGCTGAGGGTTAGTTTACACATTTACAGTTAATCCTTCTGCAATATTATTTAGACTCGGGCTGTTTCATATTGTTTGTTTTAGTCTTTGATTAGCAAATCAACAAACTTCAATAAACAAAGAATTCAAACTAATAAAAACAAAACAAAGATTTATTGCACAAAAAAAATCTGGATTTAATGAGCAAAACATGGAATTTTATTGGGAGTCAGTTTATGAAAATGGTTAATAATAAATACAACACTTATTTCTATTGTACGCAGTAATGCAATATATTTTATTTTATTATAATGTGCCACTGTGTGCTACCACTGGCCTGCCACTTTGCTCATGATACAAATACTTTCTGCTAAGGGACAAATTAAGACTCCTTTTAAACTTTTTAAACTAAAACCAACAGTTTGGGCTTAATTGCTCCTCTGGGTAAGAAATGGTGCGATTTAGAGTCTGTATGCTCCAGTTAACAATTATTTTATTCTAGAATTAGTTGATGATTATGGCAGTTATTGATTAATCACAACTAATCTGATTAAATTGTTTTGCTCCAAGTTAACTGTTAGATTCATTTGAATTAAAAGAAGACACAAGAGTGGAAGATTATCTTTACCTGTGGGTGAAAACACGAGAACACTTGCTCAATTCATTCTGACTTCATCTAGCTCCACCTCGCATTTTATTAGAATAGAAAGTGGGTGTAACCCTGTTACAAAACGTCTCTAAGGACGGGGGTTTAGAAACAGATGTACAAATCTTACAACATATGGTTAAACAACCGATCCTCCTAAGTTCAGGGTCAAAACAAGTCCAGCTTTGATTAATTCTAGCTCTATTGTCCTTACGTTCTCCACACAGTATGTCCTTCTTCTTATCAGGACTGGCAACTCTCAGAAACCAAGGCAGTCATCATTAACCCTTCATCTCAGGCAGTTCCTCTCCCCCTCAGTCTTCTTCTGCAATGATCATTTGTAAACAAGGTCTCAGTGTGAATCTGTTACTCCTATGGCCTTGGAGCACATAGGAAAAGGTCCTTAGGCTCTTCTCACGGTGATACAGACTGAAGGAATTTGAAGTCGTCTCCTTTCTTCAAAAAAAAAAATATATATATTAAGATATATATCCAACTACTACAAGTTAAAGTAAAAACACATCACTATCATTTCTAAAAATCATCTAAGCAAACATTAGATAAAAACACTACAATTATTACATTATTCTAACATTAACAGTGTTTGTAAGCTGGCCCTAACACAGCCGTTGTGTTTTACCAGGACTAAAGAAAATGAGCTCAGTAGCAGGATGGTGCAGTCTGGCTGAGGCTCAGTTTAAAATACACAGATACTCCGACAGTGCTGCATCAAGCTCACAAGGTAGGTTTGATGGCTTCTAGTTATTGTTGTTCTCATTGTTGAGCAGCTAAACAGCTCACTGTACTTAGTTTAGATCTTTTAACACTAAGTGGGTGACATCAGAGGAAGTTTTAGAGTTTTTTTTTTTTTTGGTTTGCACTATTAGAAAAACACTGAGCTCTGTTTTTTTTTTTTTTTCATTCGTTTAGGGCTAAATGTTTGTACTTCTGATGACAAGAAGCTAAGAGACAAACTCCTTCGACTGAAGCTGGAGGCTTTAGTGAGAACTGAAGGAGAGCAGGCTGCCGATCAGGCGCTGGAAACATTTTCCCAGGTAATCTGTCTGCTTCATGATCCACATATTAAAAATATCACATGAAGTGCAGCTTTAAACTTAGTGGTTCAATATGAAAATGTATAGATTTTTTTAACATAAACATACAACCACTTTATCATGTTACAAAACATGAATCCATGAACTTTTCACACACAAGCTTTTATTCACTGCTTGAGCTGCTCTTTGAGACATTTTATGAGAAAACAAAGGCTTGGTTACCACACAGGAATTGCTTTACATATTATCAATATGTCTCGAATATACTTTATTAATCCATTCGGGGATTGATAAAGTATAATTGAGAACATTTTAGGAAAAGAATATATACATTAAAGAGAGTCATTGCTTTAAATTCATAAATTTAAATTCAATCTGTTGCCGTTTTCCATAAAAGATGCAAAACAGTAAAATTTTTATGACTAAATAAAAAAAGTTTTGTGTATTGTTTTCCTCTGATCCCAATTGAATCTGATGTGAGATAAAATCAAACTGTAATCTTATGAATAATATTACAGGTGAAACTATAACCTTGAATGGATAGATGGATGAAAAAGTTTTGTTTTTTTATCTTAAATGCTAAATGATTGATATTTTCTTTTATAATTTTGGTACAATTACTGTTCTGAATGGCATAGTGTCTCAGCTAAAGACATGTTTTAAAGTCTCTATAAACCATTTAACATTTAATCGATTACTAAATTAGTTGACGATCATTTCAATAATCGAGCAATCATGATTAATTCGATTATTTGTTTCAGCCCTGCTTTTTGTGTGGATCACAGCTGATTTCTGATCCTTTTTTTTTCTTCTTTCTCTTTAGATTCCAGAGGCTGTAAAGGATCCGGTTCTGTTAGCCCTTAAAGGACGAGCGCATCTCAACAAAGGACAGATTGATCAAACACTCAAGGTTGAAAACCTTTTCCTCCCTGGGTTACATCAGTGGGATATTACTTATGTGTTTCAGATTATGTTAATATAATCATACCTTTTTTCATACCAAAGAGCTACACTGATGAAATGATTTCATTTTAAAAGCTGTTGTCGGAGCTGGAAGCGTCCAACCCCAACCTACCCCAGGGACTCACTCTCAGAGGTTTGGCACATTTAGCTGAAGGTCAGCTCCAGCTGGCAGAGCAGAGGTACTCAGAAGAAAAGGACACATTTTCAGTCAGTTGGAAAATAAATGAGTAGAATTGATCTTCACTTTCCTCCTGTTGTTTAGCTTCTTGCAAGCTGTGAAGCAAACCCCAGACAGCGGGGAATGTTTTTTCCTACTGGGAAAACTTTACTGGGATATGGGCTCAGAGACCCGTAAAGACCGGAGTAAAACTCACACACACCTGTTAAAGGTTGGTATGATTAGAACGGAAGGATGAGTCTGTTTTAGGTCTTGATATAATGAAGTCTTTATGTTAGAGTAATTCGATTCATACTGAAGGACTTCAGATTGAGCTGAATGATGTTTAAGATTGTGATTTGTTTGTCAAATTCAGGCAGCAAAGTTAGATCCACATCTCGGCTCTGCATTTCGCTACCTGGGCCATTATTACCGGGAGGTGGCAAACGACAGCGCTCGTGCACAAGGGTGCTACAGGAAGGCATTCCAGTTAAACAGGGATGATGCCGAGTCTGGAGCCGCTTCAGTGGATCTCAGTATGGGACAGGGAGATATGGTCGGCATCTTTCCACAAAGATTGTGTTGTTTGCATTTAGCATAAAACATTGTTTTTTCTTTGACGCTGTTATGTTTTTTTCTTTTTTTTGAATCATAACAGGAGAGTGCCATGGCAACGCTTGAGTCGGTGATCGAGAAAGCAACTCCAGGCTCGGCTAAATGGGCCTGGATGAGACGAGGCCTGTACTACCTGAAGCTTGGAGAACATCAACAGGCCATATCTGAGTAAGAATTTCTAATCTAACATTCAGTACATAACTTGACTTTAAGACCTTAATGCTGTTTTTCCATCTGATCAAAGCATTGCTGCTATTTTGCAGTTTGCAGGCGGCTTTGAGGGCAGATCCTGAGGACTGGGTTTGCTGGGAATGTTTAGGCGAGGCCTACCTGAACAGGCGGAGCTTCACAGCAGCTCTCAAGTCCTTCGGGAAAGCACACCAGCTTCAGCCCAGTTCCATCTACAGTGTTTACCAGGCGGCTGCAATCAAACAGACTCTGGGGAAGTTCAAAGAGGCGGTGGATGAGTATTTGCAAATCACAACACGGCAGGACTACGTCCCTGCTCTTAAAGGTACATGTTTACGGTTTTAGTTATTGTTAACTGTCACACTTTTGTTACAATTTAGAATTAATTTCCATTTGTCGCTAAGGCCTTGGGGAGTGCCAGTTGTCTTTGGCAAAGAGTTTGATGGAGGACTGCAGAGACGGAGGAGCTGTCGACCTCATCCAACAAGCCATACACAACCTCTTCAGGCAACCACCGGAAGATGTTTTATTGCCAAAACCTTAATGGTTTCCATAACCAAGTTTGCTCTCCAGGTGACCCTGTTTTACATTTCTGTTCTCTTCAGAGCTGTTCAGCTGCGACCAGACCTGTCTTGTTTGTGGAAGCTGCTCGGAGACGCCTGCACTGCCGTTAGAGTTGTTTCGCCCAACAGGGCTCGGGTTGAGGTGCCAGCCTTACTGACTGGATTTGACTCCAGCAAACAGGATCACAGGCTGAATCAAGCCGAGACACTTAAAGCTGGAGAAAGGTACTGCCAGGGTTCATCTATACCTTATACTACACCTATACTAGATTTGTAAGTAGACACAAGAGAATAGCATAAAAATATTTATTCCCCTTTTTGCATATTTTCATAATAAAACACGCTTTGGCTACAGCTTTAATGAACTTTGTGGATTTTATGGAATAAAATGGGGCACAGCTGTGAAATGAAAAGGCAACAATAATTAGTCTGGTCATGTTTCTCCAGAATAAAACTCAGAGAAATGAACCAAGATCCCTCCTGCCTACAGCTATTAGTATCTACAACTAGTTATTAAAAAAAAGTCCATGAATTACAACAACGTTTTGTTTTCCCGAAGGATTAATAAAGTGTCCTTGAATTTCAATGATTTGTATTCAGCCTTCCTTAATCAGTACTTCCATCATTGGCTCATGTTTATGTCGTGTTTTGTTTAATTCCTTTCACAAGTTTGCATGTTGGCCAGAATTTCAGTTTTAGAAGCTTCCTTTCAAACATGGCTGATTTCTTGACACATTTTCAGCTAAACTTCGGAGGCCTTTGCAGAACAGCTGTATCCATTTTGAGATGTTTGTCGATTGAATTATTCACAGTTTTACCCTAACAGGGTTATTTCTGAAGACTTCTGTAGTGGATTTCGTTTTTTTGTTTTTTTTCTGAGACACAGTAGAAAAGCGGCCGAATAAAAATGCATGATACTTAAAAAAAGAATTAAATATACTCATTCATTAAAAAGCCCCGTATGATTTTTCCCTAAATTTTACAGTTATGTGGTATATTGTGTTGGTCAGTGACACAAAGATCTTAATGAATATCAGAAAAACACATGAAGTTTGGAGATGTAATGTGAAAAAAATGTGGAAATGCTCAAGATAGATTAGATTAATTTATCAAACAATTAATGCTAAATACTTCCTGCTTTATCAGGCTGTAAAGCACCAATTTAAGATTGATTTTAAAATAACATCCTATGTCCCAGGTGTTATGCTCATGCTTTGAAGCTGATGCCTGAGGTTGCCAGCCTTTGGTATGACTTAGGGCTCAACTATTACCACCAGGCCACCATCTCCCCTTCTGATCAACACCAAAACTGCCCCTCTTTGAACCTGGAGAAAGCCCAGCAGGTAATACAAGAACTTGCACACAGTAATCTCTGATCGTCACCAGACCGACTTGAACTTTGTTTTTTCTTATACCAGTGTTTGAAAAAAGCTATCCAGATGGACAGTGGGAACCATACCCACTGGAATGCCTTAGGAGTGATTTCCATGAGCAAAGGTAACACTATGCAAACTAGATGAACACATTTTCCGTCATTTCTGAAGAAAGTCATTAACATATTTACTCCTGATTCTTTTTTTACATTCTGAAATGAAACATAACCTATGTTACATTTTAAAAATATATGGAGAGTTTGTATCCTCCTCCCTTTGCTTTTCTTTATGTCAGAAATAGTAAAATGTTTCTGTTTTATGGCATCAGGTCTGGAGAGCTATGCTTTGGCTCAACATTGCTTCATTAAGTCCATCCAAGCTGAGCCAAACGTATGTACTGCAAACTTCCATTAGCTATGATGAAGTCGTTGTAGGGATTTTTAGGAGACCTTTGTTGTTTTCACACAGAACGTTGTCGCTTGGACAAACCTTGGTACGCTGTACTTAAAAAAGGACAATATAGAGGTAAATGCCGTCATTTCCTTCATGTTCCAACATGCTGTGATTATTTTCGCTGATATTAGTTAATAGTGACACTAAAGTGGGATTTCTGGTCTTAGCTTGCACATGAAGCCTTTAAAATTGCCCAGTCTTTGGAGCCGCTGTATGTCAACTGCTGGATTGGACAGGTATGTTTTCATTCCCTGTAGTGTTTTGGCTTCTTTTTTATTAGTTATATATTATATAGATTCACCTATTTACTTTCCCAAATCTCACCTACGTTTGCTGCCATTTTGGATCCATAGGAAGTATATAGGAGTGCTCCCTACATCTGTTTCTGTGTAGCCAATAAGAAGCCACGTTCTTCATCCATTTATGGGTTTCTGTTTTAGAGAGGTGTATCTTTAATCTCCTCTTTTTGTCCCACAAAACTTTTTTTGAAATGACATTGAATCACAATTAAATTTCATTTAGATAAACTGTGGTAAAACAAGAGCTTTGGGGATTCACTGTATGTGAAATAATGTTAATATACAATAATCTACACTATATTACACCAATGCAAACAGCTTTTACTTGAAACTTAATCCATCCCCACAGTACATTGGTACTGATTTATTTAAATCTGGTACACTTCCCATGATAGGGACTTAGACAGTTCTGCACCTCTTGTTTTTTTTTTTTTGGGGGGGGGGGGGTCGCGGTAATTATAGTCTACCTTCCTCTGTCATCCTACCAGGCGCTGATCGCAGAACGTGTGGGAAGCTACGACACCATGGATCTTTTCAGGCACACCACTGAACTCAGCAGCCATGTGCGTGACATCTCAAAGCCTCCTCCATTCTGAAAGCCGCTCATTAACCAGACAGTGTTCACCTTTCCAACTCCGCACGCATTTCAACTCTTAGCTTTTTGAGTGGGAGTGCTAAAGCTTTCTTCTGTTTTTTTTCAGAACTCTCTGTTCCCTGTCTGTATCCACTAAATATCTTTAATATTTTCATCTCTCAGATGGAAGGAGTCAAAGGTTATGCTTACTGGGTTTGTTCCACCCTGCTGGATAAGAGTAACAGAGACAGTGAGCTGTACCGCTACAACATCGTCCAAATGAACGCCGTCTCTGCAGCTCATGTAGCGCTCTGCAAGTACACAGGTGCTTTTTTTTTTAACAGATTTTTCAGGAATTGTGAGAATTTCCTGAACTGTGTTGTTTTTACTGTGTTGTTATTGAGACTGATTGTGTTGTATGACATTTATTATACATATAGAAAGAATCCAGTCTGATCCAGATGCTTTTGTTATGCTGGGATACCTTAATGAGCACCTCCAGCTGAAGAGGCAGGCCTTACAGGCTTACCGAAGGTGGGAACTGCGCATGAAAAGTATATGGTGTACAATTTCCAACAAATAAATGATCTGACATCTACTACCTTCATCCTCGTCCTCCTTCCAGAGCTGTTGAACTGCTTCAGTCCACATCCTCCTCAGATCTGTTGGTCTTTTCACTCGCCGGCTACGCCCGTGCTTTATGGTACACCTTTGGCTCGTTGATATGATGAATTTGATCGATCTGTCGATGCACTTCTCACGCTTCGCTGAGCTTCACTGTTTTTATGAATCATTGTTTGCATTTGCAGCGACTCAGGTCAATGGGAGGAAGCAGTGCAGGTTTTTAAGTCCACTCCACTTCAGGATCTAAGTGAGCTGGTAGGGCTTGCTCTGGCCTACTGCAGGGCGGGACTCTTCCCAGAGAGCATTAGTGGTGAGAAGAAAACTGGAATTGATGGAAAAGATTTTAGCTTTTTACATTTTACTTCTTAACCAAACTGACTGTTTTTGTTTTGTACGTAGCATATGAGCGCGCCTTAGCAGTGACGTCCAATGAGAAGGAGAAGGCTTATATTTTGACAGCTCTGGCTTTGCTGCAGCATCGAATGGGCAACCTTGACTCTTCCAAGACTCTGCTTTTTAAATGGTAAATCTAAAATCTTTTATGGTCATAACTGTCTTTTTTTCCTGTTCTTTTTGTTAGAAACATATTCCTATTGATGCTAAAGCTATCATCACCCTTATTCAATCCATCATAAGTGAAAGGAAGCTGACCGTGAGCTTAGACTGTCGGTAACTTGAAGCAGTGCAAATCATATTATTGTTATTGAACAGTCCTTTAGTTTTCATTTAAACCTTGAATTCATATTGTTGGAATTGCAGTACATCAACTTCTTACTGTACAACTGCTCAAAGAAAGGATTTTAAAAAATTGGATTTTATATCTTTAACCAACACGAAGTAACTTTCCATCCTTTGGAAATATTTTCATAACTTTTGTGATTATTTGTAAACTTACAACTAGTTGAATGACATCTCTGTCATGGCCCGAGGTGTATGACTTTCAGCGACAGCTTTGAGGAGGATGGCAGTAACTCGGCCACACAAGCAACTACAAATATGCAGACTGCTTTACAGCAGACGTCACTTCCCCCTTTCTCCATTTCTTATAAAGACGAAAGTCTATGGGACTCAGTTTCCCTGATAAGCTGTAAATTTGTGCAAATTGTGCCGAGTTTTGATGTTCAGACAATGCGGCATCTTCCTGCTGGGATCTCTATGTATGTTTACTGTGATATGATCAAACATAGCATTATATTTATCTCCTCCTAAGCTCTAAACTCATGAGCACATCAGTCGCTAACGAATCAGGTGAGACTGGGTGGGGGTACTGAGGTGCAAATGTTGCAAATCCAAAGTTGGATGTTTTTTATATTTTCAGCATCGTCGTATGACATTGTTTCACCACCGTTAGATTCATTACCTAATCGCTGTTCATCTTTCACACAGCCACTTGAAACAAATGTGGTTCAATCCAACTGCAGGTGACCAGGAGATCAGGATTTTACCACGCAAAGCACTGCTCCTCCGATTTATTTTAGTAATTATGTTCAAAAAGCCTTTAAAACTGACCATCAAATTAAGGTTTTACTGTCCTCATGGTGCTGGGACTATAAAACTGGATTTAAGATAAAAATGTTCAGTCTAAAGTTTTAGAAACACTTAACTGGTCCCTCATCTGTGTGTCCACAGCTCCATGTTAAAGGAGCCCATCTCAGAGTCTCTGCTTTGTTTATGCGCGCTGGGATTGGTCCACGGTGATGCTACACTAGCCGCTGCCGCCCTGACTGAGCTGCTGAAGCAAGGTTCAGCACCAGGGGGGGTTGTAGAGCAACGGTGTCTGCTGACCTGCTCCTTGCTAGCCCTTCAGGGAAACTACAGTGCAGTGCAAAGAGAGGCCTCCAGAGCTGTGCACAGGTATGCTACTTGGAACTATGGAAACAGATTAATTTTTTTAAAGAAATAAGCAAATATTAAGATTTTATCTTTGGTTGTGAAATGAACATACTGCAGACAATGAGCTAATGCAGCAGAGCAAGGTCCTTTGGAAGCATTGATGCATGAGTTTCTTTTTTTTTGCCCATTTGACCCATTAGGGGGCAAAGGGTGTCCGAGTTGGTGTCCATGTATTAGATATGAATTTTTCTTTCTGCTTGGTTCAGTAATCCTGGGAATCCATCCCTGTGGGCTCTTTTGTCCAGAGTAATACCGCAGTACTACCCTAGAAAAGCTAAGGTAAGCCTATTTATTAGGTAAGCCTATTTATTCCAGAAATGCTACTATATTCACCACCACAGTGATAATCTATGA
>JAUZNJ010042611.1:0-10091 GCA_034780135.1 Jordanella pulchra | reverse complement strand
AGGTAAGCCTATTTATTAGGTAAGCCTATTTATTCCAGAAATGCTACTATATTCACCACCACAGTGATAATCTATGACAGTCACTTTTCTTTCTCGTATGATTTTGGGTCCTTTGTGTTACAGGGGGGTGCAGTGGCTGGTCACATTGCATGTCTCTTTAGTATGACTCAAGGAAAGGTAAAAGTCTGATTCCTTATTTATGTCTTTAACTGAGCGTATGCCTTTTAAAGTCTGTTTTACATTTGATATTTTTCTTAACACAAAGTGTTTGTGTGCCTGCAGAGGGCGCTGCTGTACAGTGGAGTAAACCAAGTAGCTTGTGGGAGACATACTGGAGAGGATCCTCACAGAAACGCACTGAAGACCCTGCAGAAAGCTGTTCTGCTCTGTCCTGGTACACAAACACACAAACCTTCTAAAATCGCTTGAATATAAACTGTTTTACTCCATAATCAAATCCACCTACTGAAAACAATTCATTCATATCTTATTATTTAATATCTTTTTTTTTGTCTGTATTAAGAATTAATATATATTCCTTCCTATCAAAGAAATATATTAACAAATTTTAAGTTCACATTTAATTTTCCTTGTAACATCTGACTGCACAGCTGTGTTGGACCGTGAAGTGGGAATCTTTGATATGTGGAAGTTTTATTGTTTTATCTTTAGATGATCCAGCAACATGGGCGGGATTAATGGCAGCCTGTCATACTGAAAACACCGCCTGTTATCTTTCTGGCTCCACTCCTCACAGACAGTCACTGGAACACACTCTAATGTCTGTGGTTTCTGAGAAAGGTGTCTTTATTGGTCTCCATTAACCACATGGCTTTCTGTATGGGGGTTTCACGTGTAAGGCTGACCTATCTGTGTTCTAGTGTGTAGGGTGGAGGAGTTGGAGCGCCCTCTAGCTCAAACTCTGGAAGGCTGGGTGCTACAGCAGGCTGTGGCAGGTCTAAGGCAACAAGGACAGCTGGAGCAGGCTGAGGCCCTCTGTATGCAGGTAGAATATAAATGCCCCCTTTTCTGTTCACATTCAATAAAAATGTTCACAGTGAATAAAAGGGGAAATGATGCAATAAACCTGCAGCGGTTGTTATCGTCGGCCTTATTTTGTTCTTTATTCCAGGTTCTCAGTGTGTCCCCTGAGAACCCATCAGTGCTGCTGTCAGTGACACAGGTTCAGTGTCAGCGCCTCCTCCTGACCGAAGGCGGTACTGTTCTTCCAGAACAGATCCTGGAACAGCTAAACAAAGCGGTCATGATGAATCCTACAAACCTTGGAGCATGGCATGTATGTGAGCGTCGGTTCTTAAAAAAAAAAGTGTTAAACCTTTTTTAAATTTAGTGTTTTAATGATACAAATCAAACACAGTAAACAAACCCCTCTTGTCTCTAATCATGTAGGAAAGGTTATTGATGCAGTAGTGGAATTTTAATGGGCCGTTTCTCTTCTTTGGTTTTTCTGTCAACTGCAGTGCAGAAAGCAGTGTTATCATTAGCTAAGAGAGTGGATGACAGCAAGTTAACGGCTGTCGACAATATCCTCTATCAAGAAGAATCAAGATGCCTAAACATCAGAAGAAAATGAATATTATACAAAACACAATTTTAACTCTTAGGAAGAACATGGCATCATTTTAAAAATATATAAACATCACTTCAAGAAAAATATGTTCATAGAAATGAAGAAATGCAGGTTTATGGTACATGTCGGGTATGTGGCTAACATGCTGCGTAGCAGAATTTACTGTTATCTGTTTAGCCTTTCTGTTGCCTGCTTTAGGTTTTACTCTCTCTTTTTCGCTAAAAAAAAAAAAAATGCTTTGCTTTTAAACACATTTTTTAATCTAAACAACTGACGCTTAGACGCAGCGTCCACCTGTAAGAGAGTTGGTTTTCTGATTTCTAAAAGCCACATTGGGCTATAAGCCACTGATATCTGCTGAACTTTCCCCCACCAAACCTGTAGGGCGAGCTCTATACATATCGCCCCTAGAGTAGGTACGAAGAACAATGCTAGCTTCCGTTAGCTCGTTGCCTTGCAGCAGTAACAGATGTGGCTTTATCAGCTATTTATTTCAGCTCTGCAATAGTTGCGCACAGATTCTTCGTTGGTTTCACAGCTTTAAGGAGACAAATAAATGTGTGAATTTGTGAGATTTGTTCTCTGTCGTGCCTGCTGCTAACATGTGCTAAATAGAAATTGGCCCCTTCTTCTTCCAACTTTGACTTCGGCCCCCTGGTGGTTAGAAACATCCACACAGAAGCTGCACCTTTGTATAAGCCGCATGGTTCAAAGCGTCGGAAAAAAATAGCGGCTTATAGTCCAGAAAATACGGCATTAATGCAATTATACTTTTCCTATATCTTCTAGACTGAATCAGTGATGGAGCTTGTATTCTAATCTTTAAAATTAGAGTTTTTACATTGTTAAATTAACAGACAGTTTATCTTTTCTCATCCTAGTGGCTGGCTGAGGTGTATCGTAACCAGGGTCTGCTAGTTCAGGCTGTCATGGCATATAGACAGAGTCTGCAGCTTGCCTTGCAGCTGGGAGCACACAGCTTCCAGGTGGCCAGCCTGCTCCGACTGGCTCTGTTGGCCCTTCGACCCTGCATGGTGAGTCGATGACCACAGATCTATATCACTGATGTTTCTAAAACTAAACAACAACAATATACAGCTAGAATGATTATCTTGAGATGATATAAAATGGATAAAAGATTGAAAGATATATATAAACTACAGTCCTTAAGTCAGAGGTGAATCTCTCTGAAGTGTAGATAAAAACAGGGGTTGTAAATTTAATTTGGGATGAGCAGCTAAACCAGCTGGTTTTACAAATAATAAAGGAAGCTGTCTTTTGATTGTTGTTTGATTAGACATTGAATTCAGTCAGTTTAAAAATTGTTGAACAATCCCATTTTTGTAACTTAACTTTAATGTAACACTACTAAACAAAAAAAGGGGAAAAAACATTTCATGCTGATCCAGATAATAAAATGTCTTTTTATCAGTAATATATATATATTACTTTGATCTCAGTCCAATATTATGCATGGAGATGTACTGTGTTTTATTTCTCAGGCTGGAGTCCCTGGAAATGACTGGAAGGATCTTGTGATGGAAGCCACTACAGAGGTTTTGAAGCTGGGTTCTTCTCCCATGGCCCTCCTCTTCCAGGCTTTGCTCCAATATGTGAACAAGATGACTGCAAGGTCAGCGCTGGGTCTCTGGGTAGTTTCCACTGAAACAGAAACTATATTAGAGCTCATATGCATGCTGCAGATTCACTGATTGTTCCAAAAAGGGATTGTGTTGCATATTTATGGGTAATTTATTTATTTCATTTATTTATCATCTGAAGTGAGTATAGTTATTTATTATATCTAAAGTTATAGATGGATGCAGCTCTCTATCTTGTTTTTATGTTGGTTAGCAAGAATTAAGATAAGCCTCTTATGCCATGACATTAAAAGATGTTGTATAGCTACCTCTAAAGTGTCTCAGATTGGTGGTTGCAGTTATCAAAGAGCTGAGGAGTCATTGAAAGTCCTTTTGGCTACACTGATGCTGAATCATCAACTTTCACACAGCAGTTATTGCCTTTTTAGTAATGAAGAGTTTTTTGTTACACGTAAATCTAAACATCTGTCAGAATTTCTCCTTCAGAATCTGGATGTATTCCTGTTATTAATGGTTGTATAACTTCAGCTCTGTAGGAGAGTATTTTAAGGAGCGTATCAGCCTTCAGGTCGTGATATAAGCTTTTGCAATAAGGCTACATTTGAACAACTAAAAAACATAAAATGAAGCTTTTGGATGGCCATTCATTTCCACGTTCCTATGATGACGGCAAATGAAAACCTATTTGAAAGAACAAATTCAAAGAATGAGATGGCAAATGGTGGAAAAACCAAGTTATTAGCAGCCATTTTTTCCCTTCCACACAGGCCCAGTTAGTTTGGATAATGGATACAATTAATGTTTTAACTACCCATATTTGTATTTCCTCTATCTTTATCTAGTATTAAGTTAGTGATCAATCAATCCGTAACTCTTTGTGCTGACCTTACAAAAAAATCCCACAAATGTCCAATAAAAAGTAGCTGAACTCTGTTTGTGATGTGATAGGATGTGGAAAAGGATGAAGTCTGACAATAAACTAGTTTCCATAGAAACTCCTGAAGTTATTTACCATACAGAACTACCGTCTATCCTGCCCTTGTCTTATTGTTTTGTCCTTTGCAGAGAAACAAGGCGTTTGCTGGAGAGACTCGTCTATGTTTCCTCTGATGATTCCCCAGTGACAGCGGTGCAGGTGGCCAGCTGGTACCTTCTCAGACACTTGCACGCCAAAAATGACCAGGAACTCATCAACGTAAGTAAACGACCGTACCATCTATGTGGCAGCACCTGAACTGGTTCTTACTACTGAATTTAATGTGTAAGCATGTTCTCTCTCCTCTGTGCAGGTTCTTTTGCAACATGCCAAAGCGAGTGGAAATCAAAGGCTGTTGGAGCTTCACTCACAGCTGACCTCATCCTCATCCTGAATGTTGCGTCAGCATCTTTTCGCTTTTGATGGAATAAGCAGATTACCAGGCCTCTCTCTACAACCACCAATAAAATTAACTTCTCTTCCCGTTTCTCAATTATGCTTCAGAAAATATGAATGTAAGGCATCAAAAATCATATCTTAAAACCCCAGTTTTATTTGCATGATGTCATTTTTATTATTTCAGTTATTGTTCTTTGCTTTGGTTTTATTATATCATGACATTATTTCCAAACATTAACATCCACATCCAGCACTAATTAAAGACATGTTGCCAATCAGAGATTGTCTTCTTTGTCCTGCAAGACTTGTATTACAGTTCTTTGTGGAAGACAGGGAAGAAACGGAGATGCTTTCAAAGTATGATTACAGCCTGAGAGAAGAAATGTTACATTGTTTTTCCTGAGGTTTGTTTTTCTCATGTGTAAAGCCCAACGTTACAGCAAATTTTAAACCCTCACCGAACAGAAATGTTTGGTCATGAGTGTGCAAATGTTTTGCCCACATCCCCAGCACATTTGCTTGACATGTGGAGAATCCTGTTGTACCTTCCTGTTGCACAGTGAACAATCAACCGCAGAAGCTTCGACACTGGGGTGTGTAAGAGTGTTGGCTAGAAGCTGTTTAAGATTTTCCAGCTCTGTGTTTGGAGCCTTAGTAATGTCCACAACCTTTATTCTACTTGGGTCAAACACGCAGTCCTCTTCTAGGCCACTGGGCACAGCTTTCATGCCACAGTTAGGGGGTACCCACGCTGTGTCGTAGCCTTGCGTGCTCCAGGTGTACTGCATCGGATGGTTGTCTATGTCGATGCGTTTTACACGGCCAATTCGTACGTGCAGCTTGAGTACCACTCGATCTGAAGGGTTAATGTTCAGAGGATAGCGCTCTGCTTTCTTTCTGTCACGACTTACATACACGCCCTTTCCCAGCATGCCCTTCTGTGACTGCTTAAAGCCATTGGTAATGATGAGATGTGCGTTGGCAGCAGTGGTACCATGGTACATGGTGTAGATGCTCCGATCTCGGGGCTCCTGGGAGGCCCTCAGCTCCAAAGAGTCATCATCATAGGTCACCTCCCAGCCAAAGAACTGCAGTGACATCCTGCTTCAGTTACAGGGGGATAGTCAGGCTGTAAAGGAGACAGTTACTATCATTAATTGGTGAAAGTTGACTATGTAATGTCTGTAGGTGATTGAACTAAAAGAACATTTTGAAATGTGCATCAGGTTTGTTTGTATTTACCAGGATGTAAATACAATGCTTCTATACAAGCACAGGACTCCATGTTTTCACCAGCTGCCGGCAAAAGGTGTGACCAACCCACCAGGCACCTTTTGTTACTTGGTTATAGTGGATATGCCCGATCTAGATATTTAATATCATCCGACAATTTAATATCATCGTACTTAAATCAATCTCTAAAATAGAACGGAATTAACCTTTATGTTTATCTATAAACAACCGCAATGAAACCTCCAGGTCTCGAAAATGAAAAAAACTAAACTTAAAAAGGAAATCCATTTTGGAGTCCTCATTAGAAACACCCTATAAGCATGTAAAACCTAAGAAAATCTCAACTGATAAGATCACACGGTTGAAAATTGGGAGTAACCATCGCCAAGTTAAGCTAAAATCACAAGAATTGATATATTTATTAGTATTTATCATTAGTAGTTCACAAAAAGTCACTTTTCAGTTACAGTGTGTCAGATTAATTTGGTGTTTTTGCGTAAATGATCTTTAAACTTACCTTCGTCGAGAGGTCGTCGGTTCTGCAGGTCGGATTACATTCGTTTTCTGTTTCGCATAGTGCTAAAGTTTCGATCCACCGTTAACGTTGAACACAGTGATTTATGAGGTTATTTATGGGAATTCATGACACATTGCTATGGCCGGTTAGCTCAGTTGGTTAGAGCGTGGTGCTAATAACGCCAAGGTCGCGGGTTCGATCCCCGTACGGGCCAGTTTATTTTTACGTGGCTTGAGAGACACTACGCAGCATGTCTCTACTTTGTATTTTCATTTTTAGGAGAAGCGTTGTTTCTATGTTTTTTCTTTTCAAGCTAATAGATAATTACAGCTTAGCTTGCATGCTTGATGTAACCTTTACAGGCTAGTATTAGACGGTTGTACTTTTATATAACTGGTTTGTGTGAATATAGCCTCTGTGCAAATGGCCACCAAATTGCTTTTTTCTTAAAGTACCTATGGTGAAATAGTTGTGAGCAAAAAAACAAAAAAAAACAACAAATGTGTGAATGAGTACATGGCATGTCCAAAACATGAAGCAGGAAGGAGCAGAAGTAACCAAAGCAGATAAGTTTCAATTGTACAGCTTCCTGCCAACCTAAGAAAAGAGAAGACAGTGCAAAACAAAGGTAAGATTTTCATTTGAGACAGGATTAGATATGAGCAGTTCAGAGGAAAAGCTACGGATTGGAAAAAAACTTAGAAAGGCAGTGTGGAGATGGTTTCAACATGTGAATTTATTGGAAAGGGAGCTGACGTCCTTAACCAATGGATATCTTTGATTATTTAATGTCCCTTTTTTCCTTTTTATTCTGACATCAGTTACAGAATTATGAGTATATCACTGTTAACATGCAATGTAAAGACAGAATAAACCATAAATCACCATTACAAATCATGTTAATTATCAAATTCTCAGATCTGATCATTCAAACAGATCATTTCACAAAAACTAGTTGTCTTTTTTTGTCTGCAATATAATGATAATCGGCAAGAATCTCTTTTAGTGTCATCATTCGACTATATTTTCATTCCTTCTGTGGGTTTTTTCAAGGTTTCCTCTGACAAAAGTGCTTGGATGTGAGAATGCAGATGTTCTGACCACAATTCCAGCACTTCTGCTTAATGTGAGGAGCACCTTCTTGGGTCTTCCTCTTGCACAGGGGACACACATCTTTTTTCCCATCACCAGCTCCCCCCTTGTCTTTTTTAGATACTTTATCCAGAAGCTGCTGAAGCTCCTTTTCTATTGCAGCGTTTGGTGCTTTAGCTATGCCTATGACCTTCACCCTTTTAGGGTCAAACACACAGTCCTCCTCCAGGCCACTCGGCACAGATTTCATGCCGCAGTTTGGGGGAACCCAAGCGGTGTTGTAACCTTGAGAGCTCCAGGTGAACTGCAATGGATGGTTGTCCTTGTCAATACGCTTGACACGGCCTACGCAAACACGCAGCTCAAAAATCACGCGGTCATTAGGGTTACTTCTCAGAGGATAGTTCGCTGCTTTCTTCACATCCCTGCTTACATACACACCCCTTCCCAGCATGCCACCCGAAGACTGCTGAAATCCACTAGTAATGATGGCCCGGGCGCTGGAGATGCTGGTTCCATGAAACATGGTGTAGACTCCCTTGTTTTGGGGCTTTTGTGACGGTGTCAACAGCACACCAGGGAAACAGGCTCCGTCATCCACCACCTCCCAGCCAGAGAACTGGATTGACATCCTGACCTGTTTAAACCAATAGGCAATGAGTAGAGGCAAGATGATTCAATCTGGTTTGATGTATTGGTTTTGCCTTACATTCCTTCACATAAAACCTGTTTATTTTGTTGTAAAGGCCTGGATGCATTAGGTTACACAAGTAAAATTAGAAAATCTACTTAAGGTTGCAAACAATTTACTGCCTCTGTAGTTTTTTTCTGTCCAGGCTTTTCACACAATACAACATAAACTGTTTAACTGTGCTATTATTGAAATAAAACAAATTTTGTTTAAGCAAATCTCAATCTATCAAAGGTTATTTAATGGGCATATATCGTACATCAAAAGCTTTGCTGATTAAGATTCTTTCTTAGTATAAAACAATAATAAGATAATTTTAAAAAGTTACCTTCCGTGATAAGTCGCTTGTCTGTCAACCTATGACCTACGTTTCGTCACTTTCGATTTACCAGAGCAATCGGAGGTGTAACAAACACCACTGTCAAACCAGTCACAACTTAGGAATCGACAGTCAAGCCAGCCCTCACCAGGTTTTTTTGGTCAAGTGAACACAGTGAATTACGGTAATAATGCCTGTAAGTTTCAAAGTAAGAGCAGCGATTTTGAGATACATATATGCATACATGCACTCTCTTTCGTTTTTTTATGTTTTTTTTTAATTTGACGTTATTTAATGTGTATTTAGTCATTAAATACTTTTAAAACTTTTTAAAAAAAGGTTTGTGCTAAGTTCCTGTTAAACGCCTCCAGATCTGACTCACGGAGGTTCATCTACATCTGATGTGGAGTTTCAGAATTGAAGCGCCATAGAAACTCTGCAATGGGAGATTATTGACTTTAAGTTAAGCTGTCTCCTTGAACCCCAGTCGGCCTCGGCAGATGGCCGCTCACACTAAGCCTGGTTCTGCTGGAGGTTTCTTCCTGTTAAAAGGGAGTTTTTCTTCTCCACTGTCACTAACATACATGCTTGGTGTGAATGATTGCTGTTGAATTAACGATTTAACGCAATCAGCTGGTTTTCCTTAGATAGAAAACTTTTAACTAATCTGACTGTGTGATTTCGTTGAATTGTCTTTGTAAAGTGCCTTCAGATGACGTGTTGTGAATTGGCCTTATATAAATAAACTGAATTACATTTCTGGACAGGCATTTAGCTTTTTTGTTCTCTGCTAATGCATCACATGTCATGCAATATTTCTCTGTTTGGCTTTAGCTTACTTCTGCTATGTTTACCCAGGTCACAGTCATGATATAGTAGCTATCTCATGATTATGAAATAGTGTCTCATTGTAATGAGATACCTGGATCATTATTATGAGATACTATCTCATGATCTCAGAATAATATGAGATTGTATCTCATCATTATGAGATAACTCAGTCATAATTATAAGATAGCTATGTTGCATATGTTTTAGTTTTATTATTAATATTATTATTGTTGTTGTTTCACTAAACAGTAATTTGGGAATTTTATTATTTATTATCTTAATGTATCTTCTCATTGCATCCCTCTTATGTGATAAACACTTATCACTCAGTGAGAATTTTTCAAGTTAATCTTTTGATATTCATCATTTATATTCCTCAAGATCAGGATCCTTTCTTAACTAGAAGAAGCAGACTGTTGATTTATGTCCTTTTATAGAATAACAGAACTGGGAGGATGCTGTAGGTTTAAGTTATTAGACAAATACATATATATTAAAACAACAGTTTGCATTCCCTGTCACATGAAAGTTTGTTTCCATTTGTAGGCTTTATTGTCTTTCCATCAACATCTGGTCGGCCTGTCTCTGTTCAAAATGCTCTGGCAATTTTTTTTGTCCCAACCTTGCCCTGTCTACACCAAATCAATTCTACCAGACTTGCAGTTTGTCTTTCTCCTAAACTGTCTGTTTTCAGTGACTGCGCTCAATTTGGAATGACAGTGGAACACCTCCAGATATTACTTACCAAGTTTCATCCACATTTGACGTGGATTTTCAAAATTAATTTAATAAAAAAATATACTTTTTTAAGTAGTTAAGCTTTGATGAGTTATCTAGAGGG
>JAUZNJ010042600.1:0-33482 GCA_034780135.1 Jordanella pulchra | reverse complement strand
GGGTGTAAGGGGTCCTAATCTAAATCTTGGCCAGGACTGTTGTTTAATGTCAGCCTCTAAAACTATAATAAACTTAGACACCTTAGGCTCTTAGATGTGTTGCCTTCATGCACATACAACGGGTGTGTATCATAAATGATTCAGAATCAACACTTCATGACCTCTGATGTAGCATGAATGATGCCATCAGCAAGCGATTCCTTAAAGACCATGCTGTGGCAGGTGATGGATTAGGCAGAGACCAAAGGAATGAGGCAGCTGAAGCAAATGTGCTTATAAAAGCCATTATTTTCCTCACCAATATTTCACTGTTTCAACAACAGGGGATGATTGGTATTGGAAAATTACAAGTCTTAATATAGCTTGGCTTGGTATCAGGGACAAAGAAATTCCTAAATGGGACATTAAGATCAGCTAAAAATAAGCCTGATATGATGCATCCCAGTGTAGCACTTTTTATGTTATGGGTTCTTTAGTTTAGAAGAGATCAATTAAATGACTGTCAATTAAAATTAGTGAAAAGCTACTTAACCAATAAAAAATACTTCCTTCAGTATAAACTGTTATTTTTATGTATAGATATTTGATTTTTTTAGAAAAATATTTTTCTCTCTTTTTTTTAAGCTGAGAACTAGAGTAATAACCCCCAAAAGCTTTAAAATAAAGGGGAAGAGTCTGAATCTATGGGAAATGATGGATGTTCAGAATGTAATTTATTCTTTTCATATTTTTCTGTATTTTGCCACTTTAGCCAATTTTACATTTCTATTCGGTGCCATCGCTTTTGTTTCTGCTTTGCAGCTCTCTGTCTTTACTTTGTCTTAATTTTCTGCTCAGCACTTGTTCTGTGAATTACTGCCTTTTAAATAAAATTCTCCAACCTTTGCTTAATTGCATATTAGGGCTAAAACGATACATTAGACTAACCGATTACTGAAATAATCATCAAACTAATTTGGTGATCAGCAAAAACAAACTATTTGCTGAAAGACTAAACCTCTATATGCAGTAATTGAGCCAAAACTTTGTAAAAAACACAAATTTTTTTAAAGTGAGCTGAAAAATAATTTAGTTTCTTGATTTTCTCTAATATAAGGAAGTTTTAGCTTCACCAGGTTTGAACCATAAAAAACACCTTTAGCAGCCTTAATGCATGTACTGACAGTCTCAGACTGGGTGTAATATGGACTTTTCTACAGTAGAGACAATAGGATGTCCAGGAAGCACAGCAGTCAGTGATATAGATAAGCTGCTGACAGCTCAGGCCCCTGTACTACAGTCGGATTTCCTATAGTCAAAGCATAAGTTTAGGTATTTGGAAGAGACTAAAATCGACAGCAACTGCATTTAAAGTAGAAAAAATGTGTCTTAGTAACATATAAAGAACAGCTCTGCATCTGAAAACAACCCCGCCTCTGTGCTGCTGCTGCAGTCTGGTGCCTCCTGCTCATTGTTTAATCTATTGTATGTACAGTTAATGTCTGCAGCTCTGGTATGTCTGGAATCCCCCACTTGTCAATGGGAGGAACAGGAATTGTTTAAGAAGTTAGAAAGCTATAAATTCCTAAAGCATTCTCATTTTATTCCAAATAAAGACTTCTTCTAAAACTCGCATACTCATCTAAACCATCTCTATTTACCAAAACATGAAAACCTCCCCCTTTCAGTTAGTTAAAGCACATTAGGCTCCAGTTCTCCCACTCTGCTTTGGAAATAAGCTCCATAATCCCCTCCAAAACCTGTGTGCTCCTCAGATCCATCCAAGCTTTAGTACAGTCTGTCCTCATTGAAATTTCTTTTTCGTCTCTAAAATTCAAATAGCCACAAATTTTTTTCCTCACATTTTAAATAATGACTGAATTATACATATAAGCTAAGACTATGACCTCATGTTAGTAGAAAAACCCAAGTGTTTAACTCTATATCCTAGCTGTAATTTCACACTTCTTATATTAATGTTATATATTAATATATTTGGATATCAGTTAGCAAGCCTACTGTATATTAATTATTATTCATGTATGCTTGATAACCAACATGCATGTCACATTAGGTCCTGATAGAGCTGAGAGTTTGGGCTGCATTAATATGGGTCTATGGCCCAGAAGTGCCAGATAGCATCATATTCCTAATTCCCTGGAGGCAGATGCTCACTGCTGTTGCTGCTTCAGCTTTACCAGAGCATGGATGAAGCTGAAGGTCCCATCAGGGACCCGCTGTATTGTCACCAGGAAAAGCTCCAGATCAAACACCTCCGTTTACCTGATGCTACAGCAGATATGGTTTATATAAACTTAGTGGGAAAAGAAAAGCATCTTAAATTAGCATCAGCTCAAAATATTAAAGTTATTAGCTGTGCCTTGTGAACTTTTTCCACACTCAGACATCTTGTGTCATGGTGAATTATTGTAACAGTCTGTGAACAGTGGACCGTCTAATCATATTTTTCTGTGATATTTTTGATTCTATTTGTGCATCTGTAGGAAGAGTGGAACCTCAGTGGAGGACCCCCCCACCCCCACCCCTGTGGTTACACAGTTGGATTAAGGCCACTGGGTTCTTATGCCATCGAAAACTGCACTCTTCAAGCCCAGCAGGCAACAAACCAGATTAATCTACTGAATCATCCACCTACTGAGCCATCTATCTAAGCCAAACAAAAATCACAACACAAAGCTGAACTCACAAATCTATTAAATAAAACACACAGGTTAGATGTTGTTGTTTTTTTA
The DNA here is from genome assembly GCA_034780135.1 of Jordanella pulchra. Lineage (NCBI taxonomy): Eukaryota > Metazoa > Chordata > Actinopteri > Cyprinodontiformes > Cyprinodontidae > Jordanella > Jordanella pulchra. Next base: position 30,750 of record JAUZNJ010042600.1, on the reverse strand, counting down.
AGGCATTTGATTTAATCCACCATCCGCAAATACTCTGTGAGCATAATAACATAATGGCTGAGTATAAATTTTGAAATTTAATTTAAGAAATGACGTGGATCATTAATGTAATTTTGTTTTATTCTTGCTTAAACTGTTTTCCTTTTGCCTAAACAGGAGATCTCATCCTCCTATTGGGAGGTACAGCATTACTTTTTCCTGTACACACACATACAGTATGAGATATCTTACTGCCACTCCCCATCGCATATTTGAACCCCTCCTCTTGATCTATTCTTGAGCCACCAGCACCCAGCCACCCCTCACCCACACAAATGACTTAGTCTCCAGTCCATTAAACAACAAGTTTTTAGACTTTCATAAGCAGTCCAGCTAAAACCATTCAGCAGTTTAACAGCAAAGCTAAAGGGCCTCACACTTGAAGACTCTGAGATAGAAATAACCTCTCAGTGTGTTTGGAACAGGACACTTTAGTTTCCACCCACTAGATACAGAGGTCATCCTTCTGCAAGCAGTATTACAGTAGAAGAGGGGCTGAATCTGTCCAACCACCAATGGACCTTGTTTCAAAGAAAGTTCCAGACTAAGCCAAAACTTTTTCTTTTGTCTTGAGCCTTGGTGATTTTAAAGTAAACAGGACAAGTGTTTAGAATTAGACGTGTCCACGGTGGACATTTGGAAATGCTTTCAACAAAGGGCCGAAGGAAGTCTGCAGGCTGATGAAAAAAACAGACAGAGGGAGCTAAATGCTGCTGCACAAACAATTTCTGAACACTCTTGCTTACATGCCTATTACTGTACATGGGAGGCTAGTCATGCTAGAAAGAGCCCTTATGCTTTACAAGAAAATGGATAGAATAAACATTAAACATTTAGGTGCCTTTATCAAAAGAAAAGCTGTTACATTTATTCATCATTGATTTTATGCAAAAAAATGTATAAAAATAGAAAACATAGAACCCTGTTTAAAATTCATCTATTTAATGATTTGCATCAGGAACATTCCTATATACACACGGACGAAATTGTTGGTACCCCTTAATTAATGAAAGAAAAACCCACAATAGTCACAGAAATAACTTGGATCTTACAAAAGTAATGATAAATAAAAATTCTATTAAAATTAGCTTTCAATCATTCTTCAACAGAATAATAAAAAAATAAAGTCATGAAACAGGACTGGAAAAAGTGATGTTACTCCTGGAAAAGACTGAAAATAATGTGACAAAAAGGACATATTGAACCACTAATTAGCACCACAGGTGGATACAATCTTGTAATCAGTCAGTGGGCCTATATATAGGTCCACAGGTAGTCACTGTGCTGTTTGGTGGCATGGTGTGTGCTGCACTCAACATGGACCATAGGTAGGGAAGGAAAGAGTTGTCTCAGAAGATTAAAAAGAAAAATTATGGACAAACCTGTTAAAGTTAAATCAGACTTTTTTCCAAGCAGCTTAATGTTCCTGTGACTAAAGTTAAACATGTTATTCACAACTGTAAGATCCGTTGGAAACCGAGGGATTCTAGAGAGAAATGTGCTGCCCAGTGTAAGCAAGCTACAGTCTCAGTCACAGGTCATAGATCCTCAACAGGATAATGACTCAAAGCACAGAGATAAAAGCATCCAAGAATGACTAAGAGGACTATTCTATTGGACCATTCTGAAGTGGCCATCTATGCGCCCTGAACGAAATCCCATCTAACAGAAAACAAAGGAGTTATTAATCTCATTTAGCCAATACAGCATGCAGCATGTACTTTAACATATCTAGTTTTTACCAGATTTTAAAAAGACGTAAGATGATTGGTGAGTTTTGGAAAAACTAAACCTTTAATTTTGATTTTTTTTAATAACTATTATAGTCATAATTTAACATGCCAGGGACAGATAACCTCAGTTTAAAAAAATGGATCAAATTTGATGTCACTGGTTTTTTCCTTCATTCAAAGAATCAATTGAAGCTCAGCTCAGTGGTTCAGCCATTCAAGGACTTGCTAAAAAAATCTGATCAGCCTCTTTTTAAAATATATAAAACATTAATTATAAAGATATGGAAGAACTGCGAAACGGGGTGTCTTAAAAAAACAAAACAAAAACATTAATTATTAGGGAAAGAGTAGTAAGATTTATTTCTTTTATTTGGTAAGAACCAAATCATTTGCACAGTAGGATTCACCGCCTTTTTTTAACGTCAACTCTGAATAAACCACAGACATATCTAAAGATTAGTTAGAAAAAAACAGTGTCCTGTTTAATACCTTTGTATGCTTTAGCTTGTTTCTTTGATTTAATTTCAAACACTTTAAAGATAACAAAACAGAAAACAAAACAGACTATAATATCTTCAACAGTTAAAAATGTTCATGCTATTAGCCAGTCAAGATGAAAATGGGTCTATATTCTCACAAGATGATTTCTCTGAGAAGTTCTAGAAAATACATAAATGACTATCTTAGATCTTTTGCGATACGAGGTAATCTTAATGCATAATATTTCCAAATTTTCCCAACAGACTGTTGATATATTTTACTCATTTTACTCCAGCTGAGCAATGTCCATGCTTCTATGCGAGTATTAGGCTTACTGGCTTAAAAATGACCAAGTAAACCTAGAATAAAAAATGCAAGATTCAAAACAGGAACACTTCTATTTCAGATTTCTACTATTTAGCTATTTTTTTAATCTATTTTTTTACAAAGGAGAGCACTGAATGTGCTGAAAGCTAAAATTAGTTTCTTATGCAAATATTTAGAGTGGCTAAGGGGATATCACTTTGCAGGTCATTAACAAACCCCCAGGACCTTCTTGTACCTTACGCCTGGTGTCCCTAAGCGACAAACAAACATGGAGCAGACTCAGCCTACCATCCTCATGAGTCAAAGTTCCAATATAAAAGCCAAAAAATGCATTTTGAATAACAGGCTAAATGAAAAAGCACTGCCACAAGGAGCACACATGATAATCATACCACCTTCAGCATGGGGCCTCCAAGTTTCCATAACAAATGTTCAAAACACAGCGCATGATGCAAAAAGCCTCTAATTTAATCCTCCCCTGTATTTTTGACACTGCAGTGATAAATCAGGTCAGCAGGCTCAGGGCCAAGTCAGTGTGAATTCAAACTCAGAGAACAAGACCGACCTCATGTCCCAAATCATCAAATAACTCGAGGTAAAGTAAAGTTTATCAAAAAAGTGTTTATCCAGGTACGACTAATTCCAAGGGAAGGGAACTGACACCTTTATGCAGGGAAATGTCTCCTGTGATGCTGTCTGCCGGGTGAATGAAACTTATCCTAAAAGATCCAGCATGTTGCTGCTGAGAACTATAAAATCCAGAGTGAGCTGGCTCACTGGGGACAAAGTAGATCATAAGTTACGTGTGTGCTTAAATACATTAAAAGAAATGTTCTTTAATGGGACAGTAACTCTAAACCGCAATCATGAAAACTAAATGCCAGCTTGTAAACTTAAAAAGGCCTCATCACAATCACACAAAAAAACATTATAGAATTTAAGTCTGAATGTAGATTTTTTTTTTTACATACACTGCTGCCCTCAATGTAAGAAGCCACATCTGACATTAATGAGGTGCAGGCTCAACAAAGAGGGAGGGCTTTTTTTTTTTAACAGTTCCGGATCAAGATATAAACAATATTCCACCCTCTAAACAAATAAGTGAACGATGAAAAGTGACTGCTACTGCCCCAGGGATTTGACTTGAAGCACTTTCTCTGAACAGGACAAAAAAAAACAACAACAACAACAAAAAAAACAGATTTATGGAGAATATGTGAGCCCATGTGAAATCCTTTAGGGATGACTAATGACTGAGAACAAGATCCCAGTGGAAAGGTTGATTCTTGGCATGAATCGACCAGTATGGAAAGACAAAGAGAACATTTCGGAGGGCAGTCACTGGACAAGGCAACATTGTCATTTAGAACGGGGATAGAAAACATGAGGACATTTTGTTAAAAGTTACTGACCTCTGAAACTTCAACACTAACATCTGTGCTGGTAATACTTTCACAAAGACAACTAAATGCTTTTTTTGTAGGTCATTGAAAGTTTAAGAACTGACTGGAATATTCGTATTTTATCTCCCTATTTAGCAAGACTATAGATCTTTCTAAGTAGCTATTAAAAAGTAATTTGTGACACATTTTACCAAATTTTCTGGTGTTATTTGAAATACCTGGAGACACTGATGTAAAATGTATGTATCTCTCTCACCTGCCTACACCCCACTACCCACGCCTCCAAATCTCTCATATGTGGCCAGATCCTACTCCTAGTTTAATGAACTACCAACCTTCATTAGCACTGTTATAAAGAGTTTGTAGCTGCAACTTTCACTATGTTTTAGGCAAATTTCAGTAGATGTTTCAGTTATAATCAGACTAGAAACTCAGAATATACAGTATTAGTGTAATGAATCCCATTCTGATCCTGCCTGTGAAGCTGCAGTGTGGAATCCCATAAAGTTACTCCCCGCTCCCTCGTGCAATCAGGGCTGAGCAGCTACAGCTGCGGCAGCTCCCATCCATGGGAGTTGCTACATTTAAAAAGACCACTATATATATATCCCTGGTTTTGACAGTGGGTAACTGCCAGATACTTGAAAGCCATTTTAATGAGTAGACCATCCAGCAATCCTCGATTTGACCTCCTGATCTTAACCTGTCTCGTTCCTGTTTTTCTCATGCCTGCTTGTTGGATCCTCCTGTTGGCTTCTGATCTCTGGACAGCAACCTCCTGTCTTGCCTCACAGCCAAGTGTGTTTGCCTTTGCCCCTGTCTGGATTGTTTTGCCTATTATATATGACCCAAGCCTGGACCGCAGAACTCCCTCACTAACCTTAGACGTTTTTTGGCGGCATCAAGATTTGGCTCAGTTTTTCAGTGATCCGAATCATCAGACCAGCGCAACCTCCCAGCTTCTGAGAAGGTTAGTGGCTTTCATTTAGTATATCTTCAACAGCATTGAGTTGTTCTCGGCCACTAACCCTGTTCTCCTCCCCATAGTGATTCCAGTTCCAGCAAGTTTCTGTTCCCGACAAAACAGATTATTTTTAAATACATTATTTGAACACTGAATTCTTGTGTCAGCTGAATTCTCAGGTCTCCAGATTCTGTCCAAGCATTACAATCAGAGTTCAAAGACAATGCAACCCTAAACAGTTTCACCAAAATGTAGAAGATTTTTCCTTTACTTGTACTTCATATATCAGAAAGCTTTTTTATTTTTCATTTAGTCTTTCCGGAAAAATAAAGTATAAAAATCTAAACCTAAACAATCTTTTTCAATAAACATCTTTATATCACCATTGTACTGTTTCTCTTAGTATGTATGCTTGTAGTTAGAAATGATTAAAACAAGGGAATTATACAACTTTTAATGTACATAAAATTCTATTACATCTTTGAAGCATCTGTGTCAGTAGTTGATGTGCTTCAGTTCTGATCAGCGTGCATGTTCGGCTCAATGGGTGTGAAATTCAGTGTTTTGTGAGTCACACCTGGGTGAAGCTGACTGGGAATAAAATGTCAATGATGTACGAGTTCCCTGAAGTGGACAGGTTTTTATTACCCAGATTAACCAGAAAGCAAGCTATTCAATTAATTACTTTTAATTCCAAGCATCCAGCATGTTTAGGTGAGAGAAACATGGACAGGATCGTAGGGTAATATTTAGGTGTGTTAAGTAATTTGAGACAGAACTGCATCAATGATGCAATGGTGGAGCGCATGTGTAATATGCATAAAATATCAGCTCTGCCGTGCAAATGCAGACCAAAACTCGGAGCATCATTTTCATATGGCAATGTTTCTTTCTACCCACTGAATTGTAAGGCAGATATGCAAATAGTGTGACGGGGGGATATTAGTTCAGTATCGTTAAAAGACCGGGAGGGCATAATATGTAGCTTCTGAGCAGATGATGCTCTAATTGTACCTCCTCTCCACACCAACCAGATTACAATGCCCAAGGGGGGCAGATATCACAGGCCGGTGGAGATATACCCAATTAAGCTCTTGTAACCAACAGTGATAAGAGTGCAAATTACAAGCTTGGGGACAGGCATTATCAGATAAAGACATTCCTCTACTGATCATCGTCAAATGGGACATTTGCAGGGTTTTCCAAACTGAGTTTAGAGAATAAAAATACAAAAGTTTAAAACTCCAGGTGTTTTCCCAACACTCTATACCCCCTATTCAGTTGTTATATGGTGACTGACATGTGCCTAGATAATTGTACTATGGTCCCATTGTGTGTGTTTCAGGGTATAAACCTGTCATGACTCATCACCAATCAGTCCCTTGCACAGACAGTCGCCTGAGGTATTCCTGCTCACCTTCCCCTCCTGCCCCCATCCATGATGTCTGTGTACCTAGAGAGATATGACTGCTGCCTGAAAGCAAAACTACTTCTCCCAGACTCCTGTTTCCAATATGCCATTTGTGACCTCTCAAGGAGCAGATGAAAGATGAGACTCAGGGAAACCTAACTTTTTGGCCTAAAGTCACGATCTGTTTCGTTTGTTCTTTGGTCAGATTACTGTTCATTTCACAGGAGAGGACAGAGGAGAGATCACAGAGCAGTCCAAGTTTGCAGGGCATATAGTGTGGCCTAACCATCAAAGGAAATCGCTTTTAATACTCTAAATTCCTTGAGTTTAAGGGGCACTGTGTGGTCTGATCAACCTAATAAACTATGAAAAGGAAAATGCTGAATTAGGAACACTTTGTATGACACGAAAACAATTGGTGCAAAAACTGCTTGACAAGACTTCTACATGTTTCCCTTCTTGCATTAAGAATCTGTATTTATAGGTAAACAGACATAGATTTAAACCCTAAGTGGTGTGCTCAGAAAAATATCTATAATGGCTGTTTCCTTTCTAATGCTCCTCCGCCTGAGCATTCCCACGAGAGAGAGAGAGATTTTCCCATGGTTCTGGCCCCTGCAGCCATATCCAGCCGGCTGATACCCTCTGAATCTGACACATTTCCAACACGCAGGGACAGGTGTCTTTAAAATCTGGCGAAAACCCATAGATCAGGGCACCCCCCGCCCATCCCATGTGGGCTCAAATGCAGAAAAACTGGAAAATTACATGGTTTTACAAAACCAAGGAAGCCAAAACACATACTCTCTCTCTCAAACATATACACATTGAGCAGCAGCAATATTGAAATCTTAAATAATAACATGTCTAGATTGCATTTAAAGCAGAAATGTTAGATAATTATGGTAAAAAAACAAAAAAACATCCAAGCTATATGTTTATAGAATAGACAAACAAACAACAACAAAAAAAGACCGACTATTAAAGTAGGTGAGGGTGAAATTGAAACAAAGCAAAGAACATTTTCCATCACTGTTCAAATCCATGAATTCCTGTGGATATCCTTCTAAATCTAGATCAGATATGAAAACTTCCACCAGATAAAGCAAATTCTGTTTGTGTTTTGATTGTCAACATAGAAACAGGCAACAAATAAAACTGGGATCAGGTACCAACAGCTCCTCAACCATTTCTGAAGACTTGAAGTTCTGCATCCAGAACCAATTTTGTAAAAATGACTTTTATGGGTTTTATTGGGTGTTAATGTGGATAAACCAGAACAATCTATCAACTAAAGTTTCTGCATATTCTATTTTGCAAAATAGCTCAGACTGAACAGAGAGCATTGGTGTGTCCTTTGAATAACCCTTATTAATAGATGAATATATTATGAAATGAGAACTTCTGCACCAACCTCGAGTCTTCTGCAACCTCTAATATATATTTGTTTTATTATTTTCCAGGACTGTCCTCTTTTCACCTCCATCCATCCTCCCATTAACATTAACTAGCTGAAGCATTACACTACCATCAACGTGTTTGGTGATGGTGTGGTGTGATGTGTATTTTTAGTTCTCTACGACACAAGGATCTTTTTCAACTCGTCCAAAAATGGCCGACTAATTAAGTGCATAAATAGTAGTTTCCTACGGAAAGATTCTCCCACCTGAGCTATGGATCTCTGCAGCTCCTCCAGAGTGAACATGGGCTTCTTGTCTACTTGCTAGATTAATGCTCTTCTTTTTGTCTTGCTACGTTTGCACCTCTGTCATACTCTCAGTGTGTGCTGCTGAGTTATTCAAAGACTGTTCAATTTTTTCATAACACTGCTTCAAGTTTCCCCTCAACTCTACCAGGGAAAATCCTAATCAAACACATTGCAATGTGTGATAACGACATGACAAAATGTAAAGAAGCTAATGATGTTTAAATACATTTGCAAGCAACTAAGAAGTTGAATTCTTTAATTGTCTGGAATGCAGCCGTTGTGTTGAAGACTCTGCTGTAATAATTGCTTTAAATACAGATTAGCCCAGAGCTGCTGGCACAGTGAGCCCATTATTTAATGCTGAGTAGCTGGGAAAGTGGAACAAATTTAAAAGATTTCCCTTAGCTCATAAGAAGAAAGCTCGTCTCCTCACAAGCACTTCATGTTCTTTGCAGTCGCACTGAGACCCTTTGAGCATCTCTAAAAAGCTGTACAGCCATTTGAAATGATCAATAAAACAACATAACAAACAGTTCTGGACTACTGCGTGAGACATTTTTGCACGGCTGTGGGTAATCAGTTCAGGTGTCTAATCATGTGTGACACCAACAGCAGAGAGCCAACCATTCGAGCGCAACTCTTGAGCAGCTTTGATAGTGGGATAAATATGACATTTCTGACAAATGCTAACAGACATGAAACATGAGCGTACACCCCGTCTACAGCTAGACACAGTTTGATCCTCTCATTATACAGTGAAAGCATGTCAGATCAGAAGGCAGGACACACCAGACTTCATGACCCTGTGCAGTAGGGACCATTTTAAACCTCCTTCAGAAGCCTTGGGTCACATTTAGCAGAGGCAATTTTTTAAGAAAAGTGAAGCATGTAGCTTTAATAGAAACAATGCAATCTTAATGGTGCTTTGAATGCAGCAAACCATAAATTAGCTCTAGATTGAAAGATTTAGAGCAACACCCCAAGGCTGTGCATTAAACATCTGAAATGAGTCCAACTTTCATGTCACCCAGAAGCAACTGTATTTAACATCAGCTAACCAGGTATTTTTATGCTCTCAGACATCATTTTTTTGTTTCCAAATGTGTAAAACTCACTGTAATGTTCTCATAAATCAACAAATAAAAAGGAAGTTTTGGCAGAACTTAATGTTTTTAGGAACAAACCCAAGCGCTATGTTTATTGTTGTGAAACGATACCAAACTTGGCCAGTTTTCTACTGATATGCTATAATCTGTTGGAAATTCTGTTAAAGGCTTGTATTACATAAAAGCCATTCATTGTCTGGTGTTTTGACAGGCTTCCGGTTCCCTGTTACAAAGACCCACGGCATGATGCTTCCACCATCATGCTCCACTGTTAGCATTCAGAGCTGCAGCATATGTATCAAAAATCAATCATCACAATAACATTACTCCACTCAATATCAATATAGTGAAGAACTGTTCTGAATTCAGCATATATTATTTAACTATCTTAGCAACATGGTCTACAGGTCAATTTTATATCTGATGATGTTTAAGCAGCAAAAAATTTAATTTTGAAACATTTATTCCATTGCAACTAAGTGGTTTTATTGAAACAAAGGCTCCAGTAGAAAAAATAACCTAGTTTTCATGATGGAACTTCCTACTTTTTGTCGATTATCTGTACAGTCTAACATCTAGTCTAGGACAAAGCGGAAAGTGTCCCAATTAACCGAGAGGCACAGATCCGGTTCTTTTCAATCTGATACCATGATGATGGGCAGAGCGTATCGTCCAAATCCGATCTGATTCAATTGTTGAAGGAATGAACCGTATATCTTACCGTGTAAATGAAGGCGTTAGCCTAGAACATAAACATTGTTTAAAAAAAGTAACAAATCTACACAGATATAAGCAACAAAAAAAAAAAAAACATGCACTGGATTGGATCCTCAATATCTGATATCAAACCACCAATATCTGATCCACCTAATTAGTCAATATCTGAGCCGATATCTGATCCAGGTACCGATCGGTGCATCTCTAATAGTTAACAGGGGGTGTCCCAATTCCATATTGACATCAGAAATTAGTCCAAAATCAGCCAAAAAATAAATATCAGAATATATAGGCCTCCCTATAAAAACTTTGATATTAGAAAACTTATAGAAAAACTTTGTTTTTATCCAATTCTGTTTAAAGTTTATGTAACTCTCTGGTAAACATTTAATTGGTTATCTGTTCTCACACCCCTTTTCTATCATTCCACATTATAAAATAAGTAATAAATGTATGTGTGAATTATCTGTTTCGGTTAATATTCAAAGCTGCAATATCTGTATTGTATCGGAAATTAAAAATTTGCCTAATTGTTAAATATTTCTTAGTCGTTTCATTATTGTGAATCGGGGAGCATCTGTGTTAGTTTTCTAACCAATCACATATCTTTAGAAAGCCAGACCTGCTGATTTCAATGTTGCCCAATACTATTTTTAAACAACTAATACTCTCAGATGTTATAACGTTGCTTCAGTTTTCATCTATACCAAAGGTTCACAGCCTTTTAACTCCTTACAGTAAAGACAATTTATGCATTCTATAAAAGCCTGCCACAGACAACAGAGAAACCCATACAGTATTTTTTTAAAGGTAGGGATAGCTGGTAGCTGGTAGAGTCCATTCAACTTAAATTTTGTTAAAAGATATTGAATAAAAACACATTAAAGAACAACTAAACCCAACTTATTAATTACTTATATTAAATTATATTTAATTTAATTGTTTTCTGCCCAGTAATTAAGATTCACCACAAAGGACCTCACCTCTGCTCTATTCAATCTCACACCCAAACCTGCTAACTGTGAGTTCTTCAAATTGCAACCGTTACCCTGTTCCACATCTGTCCCAGTACAGGATCCTGTCCCTGATTTTTCCCCGTGCAATAAACACATGGATGAGCTGTGAAACCCTACACAGCAGACAACCTCCTCTGCCCTTCCTAATCCTGCCCTCCTCACTTTTAGATAAAACACAAGTCCAGGCAGTTTGAGAATAACATGAAAACCGATAAAAGTGGGATGAGGAACCAGAAGAAAACTAAACTGAACAGCCCCCCAAAAAACAGAAAACCCTTTCCAGATGGCATGCCTTGTGGAGGTGTTCCTATGAAATGATTAGTATTGGAAAGTTCAAGTGAATGGCATAAGGAGGATCATGTTGCAGTCAGGTGGGTGACATACACTGTCCTCTGCAGCAGGAGGAGGAGGAGGGCAGCGTTTCCGTAAAACCACTGCATAAATGCATCTCAAAACAAACTAAAAAGTTTCTCAACAAACTACAATCGTTACTGTTTTATCCACAAAAGCAGAAGTCTTTGCCATCTCTACCCTTTGTATTTTCATTCGTTTCACCCTCAACCCCGAACTCAAATAACCCATCAGATGTTTAGTACTTCTGCTAAAGATCTACAGAGACAAGCTACATTTGTTGAATTTCAGCTTTGTTTACCTGTTCTCTCCTTTTGCATTTGAGGGTGGAGGGTGCAGGATTGTTTGGTTGTCCTCCATGTCCACCACACATTTTGTATTCAGCTCAATCTCTGCAGAAAGAGAGGAGTTTTTTGTTGTTTTTTTTTTTTTTTTTTTGGGTGGAAAAAAGAAGGGATGATGTGGGGGTGTGGAGGGTAGAGAATCTGAGCGACTTTCGCCTTGTTGAAGGTACACTGGAGCATGACTTTATAGCTATAGCTCAGGAGAATAGTGAGGAAAGCAAAAGTTTAGGATCAAGGGAGAAGGGAGAGGGGATTGCAAGCGGAAACCGTTGTTTTGAACACTTACCCCTGCGGTTCATGGGCCGAACTCTCACAGCAACTTTTACCTTTGTATCCGACATTTTCGTCCACTTTTGTTGTTGATTTACTCCCACTCTGTCTGGGCTGTCTGTGCGCCGAGCTATAAATGTATATAGTCTGTAAATCCCCCGACAAGCGGCCCCGGAATCTTTTTTTTTTTTTTTTTTTTGCCAGACTAAAACTGCTTCAGCAGACCCCGATCGTCATAAAGAAAAGCTCCCAAATAAGTCCAAATGTTCGGGAAAATAAACCCGGAAAGGCTCATTTTCTTCTTTTAAATCCACTCGAGTTATCTTGTTGTGCGGATCGACCCCTCTGCTCCGGCCCCAGACAGCATCCCCACCGCCATCTTCCACCGGGAGCACGACTGCTCTCCTCTGGCAGGGCTGGAGAGGCTGTGCCAAAGGAGGGGAAAGGATTTACGCACCGCGCCGCTCCTCAGCAGGGAGGAGAAAGGCAAGCGGAGAAACTGAAAACTGCATCATGACAAGTGATTTACGCACAACAACGATAAGCACCGTGAAAAGTCAGAATTATAGCACACTTTAGAGAGATTTAATATTGTTATGGAGCTAAACTATTTGGTTCACTAACAAATATTTGAATAAGTCTATATAATTATGATTAAACTGGAATATTTACATTGAAATAGTAAAAAAAGCACTTCATAAATACTATTTTTTAATATTTCCATTCTTAACTGGTCTCTCTGTACGTGTGGTAATTGGGTTTTCTCACCAAAGAAAACAGAAAGGTGACGGATTTGGATTTTAAACAAAACAAAATAACTAAATAAGAGCAGGTTTTGTTTTTGTGTTCATCAAACAGAGAAGCATAAATCAACATCTACTTTTTATGTTAATGTTTAACATGTTGCACAAAGAAGTCACTGCTCATATATGGTAGAGGGGATTGATTGCATAATGTGCAATGAAAAGAATAAAATGCATATTTTTGCCCTCGTCCAGATTTATTAAAAGGTTTTTGTTGTTTGTGAGTTTTTTTCATTTTTGTGTATCTATTTGTCAATATTTGTAGTGTAAAACCCTGTGAGGGTTTGTGGGGAAACAACACCAACCTCAGACAGAGAATAAGATAGTCGTAGAGTTGGTTGAAATATGAAAAAAGATTGTTTTTTATCTTTGACATCGATTTTTTCTTTAAAAAAGACAAAGAATGAAGGTAAATCTAAGCAACTTTAGATTTCTACTCAGTTGAATCTGACCACGAGAAAAGGAAACTAGTTAGTACTTTTTGATTTTAACCATTTGGCATTTTAAAATTACAATCCAATCTTCTTTTTCGTGACTCATTTATAATGAAAATATCAAATTAACAAAACCTATGGACCCTTCACAGTGAATACTAAATAAAAATGACAATAGTACAAAATTGTCCAACCTCCTAAGCTACAAACACAGACCATTACTATATAATGTGCTGAAATGAATGCCCTGTGAATAAAATCTACTGGATTGTAATCGGTCATTTTGAATCAGTTTGGATTTTGTTCCATCTGGACTTGAGATTCTTTTTCTTTTTCTGGTGTACCTGCTTATATATATATTTTTGTATCCCATTCAATTATTTTCCTGTGTTCCTTTTTAAAACTGAACACTTTTTCACAACAGTGTTTTGTCTTTTATTACCAATCATTTCTGTAAAGTGCCTTTAGATGAGGTGTTGTGAATTGATGCTATATAAATAAACTGAATTTAATTAAATTGTACTGCTAATGCTACATTTCATATAAGCAGTATGGATAATTTCGCAGTACTAATAAAAAAATCTGGATCCATATAAAAAGAATCAATCCTTACAGATGTCATTACATGTTGGCAGACACGCTTTAGAAGTTTAATGTCAAATAACCTGTTTAGGTCTACCTTCAGATCATGTGGATTACTGAGTTGATTGTGATTAAATTGCCTCACTGGTTCAGGTACAGGTTGACCTGTTCAGTTTATTAGTCACTAACTCCACAACTTAGACCTGAAGCATGAAGGAATAATTTAAGGACTGCCTTAAGAAGTCATGTTTGCAGTTTGCCCCAATTACCAAAGGAGACACAAAGAAAATGTGGAGGAAAACTAACACTTAACATCAAACTATCCCCGCAATCATGCCGTGGGATCGTGTTTACTCAGCAGCGCCAGGGTAACTGCTCAGAGATGATGGAAAGATAATGGAGGGAAAACTGGAAGAAAAGCTTTTAGAGGCTGCAGAAGACTTGAGATGGAGGAGGAGGTTCCCTGTCCCCTGTGCTTTTTACAGTATGGAGAAACTTTAGAAACCAACAAAACAAAGCACAAGCTGAACACAACCTCCCTAATAAGAAAAAAAAACCTCATTTTTTAATTCTGGCAGTGAAAATCTTAATTTAAGGACATATATAGTTTTATACATCATATAGTTACAACCCACTAAACAATCAACATTAAAAATCTGTAAAAAACAAAAATATAAAATAAAAAAACAATGAAAACAACAAAACAGGTTATTACTTTTACAGGTAAAATTCAATTTATTCTTGTTTCCCTTCACAGTGACCTCTGTGGGTCTTTCATAATGTACATGGGTGTTCAGCCATCAGGCTTACATGAATAAATCTTCACTGTATGATCACCACCATCTACAGTGATGAGCGAGGTGTTCAGTAACACCAGCCCAGAAGGTCGCATGAGATGGTCCCCCACAAGAGGAGTAATGACCAGACGGTTCGGAAGGTTTCCTAAACTACAAATCAAGCCTTGATCGGAGTCGGAAACAACCACATCTCCGTTGCTGCTGAAAGCCACATCTGATAGGTTGAGCCGGATGGAAGACTGCAGGGTCAGACTGAAACTGTCTACCTGGTAAAGAAGATGGAAGTCTTTTGTGAACACTTTTAACTTTCTGTTATCATGCTTTCCTCTTGGATGCTCCAACACTGCAGTGTGTCCGGTTTTTTGACAGTGAGCCAAAGCTTTGGGACATTGCAGGTTAGCTACAACACTTTGATTCTCCAGGATAACACCGTGACTGAAGTCCACTTTTATTCTGAACAGGGTCCCAGCCTGCAAGTCTGAAACCAGGATCCGTCCACAGCCGTCCGTGTCCACACCCCAAGGAAGCTGGAAGCAATCTTTGACCGTCAAAATGTGTACCCCCCTTGAAGTGAAAACCTTCACAGCTTTACCCGCTGCGTCCGTCACTATGACATAACCAGCTGGACTCACTGCCACATCCACTGGGTAACAGATGTCTCCATTGCCTGCTCCTCTTTCTCCAAAGCTGTGCAGCTTCATCCCTTGTTGGTTGAACACAACCACTCTCTTCTCTCCATCATGCACCACAACTACTCCCCCCATAGATCCCAAAACAGCTAATCCAGTTGGATTGATGAGAGTCCCCCAGCCACCAAATGTGGAGCGAAGATGCAGAACAGTTTCTGAGATAAACCCCCCTGTAGCTCTGCTGTGTGGAGCAGAGGAGGAGGAATTATGGGACAAAAGGAGCTCCTGCAGGTCACTGAGAACCTGGCAATGAGATATGTTGTCAACACTGCACAGCTGTCGACAGAATGGGCACTCCAGCTTCCTCAGGAGAGGGTGGGACAAACTGGTGATGCATTCCAGACAAAGTACATGACCACAGGAAAGGTTCTGCGGTCTGCGCTCCCTCTGCTGCAAGTTAAATGTCTCAAAGCAGACTTTACACTCCAGTAAGTTGGTCTGGATCTCTCTCAGGGTGTCCTCAGGACTCAGGCAGCTGCGGAGACTTTGGTCCATAATAATTGAAATAAACTGATGTCCTGGCAGTCTGTGCTGAGGTAGTTTAGCTAACTACTGCAGGCCGATTAAGGTTCACAAAAGCAAACTGAGCTAACGCGATAGAGAAAGATGAGGAGAACCAAATGGACTGGAGAAGATCTGTGTTTATCTGTCCTAAGCTTTGAGGCCTCAGTCACCACGTGATGTTTTTTTGCATCAGACTTAGGCTCTCTGCTGCCCTCTTTTGGAAGTTATCTTAAATATCAGAACAGAGCTTGTGAAATAAATTGGCTTTGTTTAAAACAAAGGGCAAAATAATTATAATGTTAAGAATCTATGAAAGCCTTCCAGGTCTTAAGGTAAAGTTTGTACATGTTTTAATGTTATTTACATCTGGAATTGAAAAAGTATAAAATCTTCCACATTTTAGCTTGAAACTGTTTTTTTTGTTGGGCTTTTATGAAGTAGAGCAACACAAAGTAGTCCATAAAGATGAAATGGACAAAAATCACAATGGTTTAAAAAAAAAAACAAAATAAAAGTGACAATTTGTAATAAGTCTCCTTTGTTCTTAATATCTTTACACAAAATCCAATGAATTCAATCCTGCTGTTTTTTGGAAATCACCTAAAAAGTAAAAGGTTTTATTGCATCTAATTTAATCTTAGTATTAATAAACATTTTGTCAAGGCCTCTAGGATACAGTTCAGAGGATTAAAGCCCAGTTTGTTGATAAAATAACCAAATGTAAGATTTTAATACAAGGGATCAAATTTGTTTTGCACCATTGGTTTCAGATCGATTGGAACAAAACTGAATGATTTCTTTATCTGACTCAGAGCACAATTTGTGTACTCAAACAAGTGCAACTTTTTGTGATTTTGAAAGAGAAAAAACAACTTAAATGACAAAACTACAAAATGCACAAATAATTCTGCAACAAGTTTTGGCTCAATCAGAGCAAAACTGAGAACGTAAGAGGTTTTTGATTTGTGACTCCCAGAACAGTTTGTGTACTTGTACTCAACAAATTAAAAGATCAACTTTTTTTTGCAAGTTATATAAAAAAAAACTACTTACAGAACCTCTATTTTATTTTCTCTCTAC
Organism: Jordanella pulchra; assembly: GCA_034780135.1. Classification (NCBI taxonomy): domain Eukaryota; kingdom Metazoa; phylum Chordata; class Actinopteri; order Cyprinodontiformes; family Cyprinodontidae; genus Jordanella; species Jordanella pulchra. The sequence goes on along the minus strand of JAUZNJ010042600.1, from coordinate 13,992 downwards.
AACTTCAATTCACGGTTACAATGCAAAGATCTTTATTATTATGAATTACCTTTATAGTGGAAGGTCACTTTCCAGCATGGCAAGTGTTTTGAATTTTTTTAATGTGTGGTTCTAACATAATAAATATGAATGTCAGTGGGTAGGAAAAATATCCCAAGGCGCTTTAAGTGCTAGCATGGGTCTACATCAGGAAGCTATTTCTGTATGACTTTCATAATGTGCAGCCTGGGTGAAATCTGACCCCAGAGGTGCAGTGCTGAAGTTAGCCACTCATGGAGAAACTCCCATCTGCAGCAGCATCCTTCAGAACAAGATTATCCAAGAGCCACGACAAAACCTGTAATATCAGCAATATGTTCATTTAAAAGCAAAGGAGGAGGACTTTTCAAGACACTACTCAGATTCCAGAGGAAATGTAAAACATTTTAATATGTTGACATTTTGTCACAGTGAAACAAACAGCACAGGTCATCTTGAACAGTAATGTTTTTTTTTTGGCAAAATGAAATGTAAATGCAAAAACATTGTACCTTTTACAAAGCCTAATGTTACCTGGGAGACCGCCTCATCAGGCTAGCATTTGGATTGTCGAGGATACGACAAAATGGAGTCAGTGCTGAGATGATACCGATAGAACAAAAATGACAAAAAGCTCAAACCAAGCACTCCAGGTGATGGTATTCAACATGGGAGAGCATGGATTTCATTTCAATAAAGAATGAGAAGTGGAAGAAATCAGAAGTAACTCCATGCAAACAGGCACAAGGTGTGAATTAAAATCTACAATGACAATAAAAAGACAATACTTGTGTTCAGGGTTTCGATCATATAAACACTCTTTTCCTATAGTTGTAACATTTACCCATCAAAACACTTGATTTGACAGTCATGCATTAAAAAAAAAATAAAAAATAAAAAAACAAAACAAAAAAACAATGGAACAAAAAAGGTCGAAAAAGAAAACCACCTGCACACCGACATGCAAGAGTCTGAGTAATTGGCCTCTTTTATCGGTCTGTTAAAAATGTAGAAAAATGAAAAGGTAATATAGCAGCCACAGGCAGGGAGAGGGGAAGTAAAGTCACTCTGGATCACAACAGTTCACATAATACTTGAACATAACCAAATGTACAGTATTTTTAAAGGAAAAATCTCCTGCAAAGTGCTTCAACTGTGTGCTTCATTACAGATTCAACAAACCTCGGTTGAACAAGCTAACAAGCTAAAGCTGTCTGGCATTGAAATTCTGCCCACATTCAAGTTTCTTTAAAAAAAAAAAAAACAACAAGAAGACATTACGAATATCTAGGATGTAAAAAGATCATCATAGAAGGTTGCATGTATGTATGTATGTATATATATATAAAGGCCCTAAAAAAAACAAAAACATACAGGCTCAAAATAAAGTGATCATACCATTAAAATGGCATTTTAACATTGAAATGTTTAGAACCATCTCATTGGCATTCAGTCAGAAACACATCAGTGATATTGTGGCAGAGGATACATGTCATTTAAAAGCTACAATGAGCATGCAGTCACAGCTATAGTATATTTTCTTTTTTATTCTTTCATACACCCACGGACTCTCGCTCTCATTCACACACAAAACCTGTGATTAGTGGTTTAGGAGCTTCTTCGGCACAAACTGCAACGTGCTTCTCAGTAGTCTGAGCCGCTACGCTTTCATTCTGATCATATAAAACTCTTTATATGCTCTTCTTCCTCTGCTGTCTGCACTCTCTAGAAAGTGACGGCGGTGGTGGTAGTTGGGATATTGTGTTACACCAGAAGCGTTTTCCTCTTTACCCTTCTGGTCACCCTTGGCTTTGCAGATTGACTTCTGAGGTCTGTGCCTCACAAGCTGCGTACTGCCTGTCGACGCCGTTTAAGGGCTTGTTTCTCCCTCTTCGTCGGAGCGTAGGGCTCTCGCCGTTTGCATCCGTCTCATCTGAAAGATGAAGCTCAAGTATTTTAGAAGGAATTTGGACCAAAACATGAAAAAATGTTTATGACTACAGATCCAAAACATTTTGCAAAACGTTTTTATAACATTCAGGATGTTTGGTTGTAAGAAAATTACACTTTTTGATGGCTTTTACGGCCATTAATAGAATGTGGGTCTTATTATCTGTAGGTTTTAAAAAGTCATCACCATTAAGCTTTTGACTTTTAAAGTATATTATTCTTTATAAAATATGATTACATTATTTCTTAATCCTTATTATAAGTTATAAATTATAATAATACATCATATTGACAATCCTCTAGGATTTAAAAGTGAACTCTGAGGCTCCTCCCTCCTCTAATGAATAAACAAACACGGCTTCATTGCTTTGTTTGGAATTGCAAACAAACAATTTAGCCAAAATTTGAACTTTTCTAGAGCCTCAAAAAAGTAAAGAAAATGACCCTTTTCTAAATTCAAATGAGCAAATCCTAATGATTAATATGTTAAAAGTAAAGGCATAAATTTAAAAAAAAAAACAACAAAATATGTAATTTAAATAACAATAAATGCAGAAAAATAAACCTTAAGCCTTTAAGTATCATGATTTTTTTTTTGAAAACAGAATTTAAATGGACAAAATTCTGCAAAATAAAATGTTGCCAACCCCCCACATACTGGGATTTGATATGAACAGTTAAATAACTTCCAACAACTGCAGGTGAACTCCAGCTTAAACCCTTTTGTGAACACTAGATGTCAGTGCTTTGCAAAGAAACAGATGTGGTTAAACTCTGTACCTTTAAATTCCCCTGGCATGTGGTCAGGAGACTCAGTGTAATTACTATCCTCACACTCTGAGAGGCTCTGAGGGAACAGCAGAGAGGAGACACATGACACACACATTACTATGACAGGGCAGACATCATATGTAGCAGCCTGTAACTGATCCTGCACAAAGTTTCTAACAGACAGACAAAAGAAAATCCCTAAGACAAAAAAAAAAGTTTTAAACTAACAGTTACAGCTCAGTTATAACCATGTAGGAAAACCAAATAGCTGCACTCTGGTTGCTACCGCCTACAGAATTCATTAGCTTTGTTAGACCCCCCCCACAAAAAATGAAACAATGTATTTTTAAATCTGATCAGATTTTAATACAAGCGTCTAAAAGCTACATGAAAGAGGTTTCTTTTAAAAGGCTTACTTCTCTAAAAGTAATACCATGTGTGGATGATGGTTCAGCAGAGAACTAAAGCTTGAGACCTGAGGATGTCTTAAAATGAACAAAGTAGAATGGATTGTTTTGCTGGCAAAAGTAACTTTAAAAAGTAGTCTACGACATGGGAAGGTAGGGAAAGAAAAGATATAATTTGAGATATGCAATAGGTGAAGAGGAAGGATTTCCTCTTAACCAGGAAAAAGGTTGTTTTGTTTGACCATTTGCTCCAGAAAAGGAAACAACTAAAACATTGGCTTACAGCTAAGTACCAAACCTGGCTGGAGTAAAATACAGACTGGATGTGCATCAACAAGTGAGACTCTCAACTGTTTCCTATCAGTCACTAGTTTTTGCAGAAATCCTAAACAGATTACCATTACACAGTACGCTGGTGACTGGGGTGCTCCAATAAAACTTTTTCATTCTGGTTATTATACCAATATTGCAGCTTTGAGGAATGACCAAAACTGATACTGATCCTATCTAATATTAGCATGAATCATACTTTAAATGGGGTTTAACAGAAAAGGCTTGGTGAAGTTATATAACTCAAACCAAACAACAACAACATGAGGTATGAGAACAACTGACCCTTTATTATTAACCAATAGGTTACATAAACCTAACAGGAGTCGAGTCAGCAAACTAATCTCAGAGAATTTAGATTCAGGTCAGTGTATTTTCTACACCATTGTTTTTTTTTTTTTTTTACTGGGCCGATATCTGATATCAATATTGATGGAGGTTCCACTTCAGGGGATACTGAGAAAAAAATGTGACTGGTCCACCTCTTTGTGCAAGTAGACTAATAACGTAAGAAAGAGCTTTTTTTTTTTTAACTAAAATTCTAGTTTTTTATAGCCATAAGCAGCACAGTTTTGCATTTTTAAATCCTTGGGTATATTTTGTGTGGCCATTTGTCAAACATCGATAAACCTGGTTTGTTGTTTATCACCTACTGCCATCATTCTGCATCAGTTTAACAACTTTGTTAGTGTTTTATTTTTTATTTTAAATCCTCTGTTCTGCAGCACATTTCTCAGACCATCTTAAACTAGGAGCTACAGAGGTTTTTTTTTTTTTCCCCCATTCTGCTGTGACTGACATGACTTCCCCTCTGTTACATGTATTAATAATCAAAACAATCAGAATAAGAAGATGAAGACTATATGGGAAAGCATTGTGTAAAAACATACATTTAAGATCGTAAAACAGGAGCCTAGGTTATAGAAGAAATGTACTTCAAAGAGAACCCAACCCTCGACTATTCCTCTCACTGCGCCACACGCCCTGCCTATTAGAACAACGTGAATATAAAAACATTCCTGAGAGCTGAAACCATAAACACACCTTTCCCCTTGGACCATACGTTTCTGCATACCACACCATCCCATACAGACAGAGGAATGTAATGAAGGCCTGAAACAGATCAAACATAAGCTGTCAAACTCATAGAATAAAGGTTCATTAACAGTATTTATGATGGAAGCTATGATTGGAAAGAAAAGCTGTTGTCTTTCAACCAAAGCAGTTGAATGGAGGCACACTGATCTTACCAAACACAACAGCCAGAGGACCACATAGAGGATCTGTGTTTTTGAGAACAGGTCCTGTCCAAATTTAATACATGCCAAGGCCTCCAGAAAGGCTATTGCCCTGCAAACGAGAGAGAAAGAGTCACTGAACTGAAACCTTTGGCCAACCTGGAGTTCATTATTAGTTTCAACAAGGAGCCACAAGCTCTAAGGTAAACATGTACAATAAAACCTTTACAAACTCCTCTTAAAAAGCCACATTTTTCTGATGTGAAATGATAAAACCTCACAGGAGCATATATGAGTGATATCAGTCGTTTCTCAGGATGTATTAGACTGAAGTTAACACTTTTTTATTGAAGGTAAAATACCTCAACCAAGTTAGTCTTTACTCACCCAAAGACCCAGCACTGCGTTCCCACTCTCTTGCACTGTGTGTCTGTGAGGTATGCATAATACTGCCTGAAGCAAAAAACAAAAAACACACAAATGCATGAGTATATTTTACCAATAAAAACCCTTCCAGACCAAACGTCCCTGACGACTCACCTTACGGTCGGAGCTGTGATTATACCCACAAACAGGATTCGACACCAGCTGAGAGCGTGGCTCGCAGGAAAGACGAAAATGTGTTTCAGGAAGAAGGTGTTGAGTTCCGTTAGCTGTGAGGAAAACACAAACATAATAAAGAGAAGAAATTAAAGCTCATTAAACAATCAAAGGCCATCAGAAGATCTAAAATAACCGGGGCTAAATCCTGTGATTCTCTTAGAGCTGAAAACAAAGTCTGAGCAAGTAAATAAAAGGAGATCTGAGAACATTGGAAAGCAAACTAGTGGTGCTCAGTAGACTCCATTTCATTCCATAAGACTTCTCCCCTAAAGGGGTCGGGGTTGGATTACTAGATAATAGGGTCTTTTCTGCTTGATGCCAACATTTTCTATGAGTAAAAGACATTTATAATGTAGCTCAACCTTTTATTCTCCAGCGAAGGAGGTAACATCCAAATTTGACATCTTAAAAAAGAAAGCAGCAACAAAAAATAACTACAGTCTTCAAACTACTCTTTGTCTTCTGAAATTATTAGACTGTGGAATCATCTTTATATTCCCAGACTGTTGGGAATCTAGAGACAAAATGACACCAACAGCAATGCTTTTATCATGCAGACACAAAACAGAGTATTTAAAATGTTGATTCAATATATTTTTTTAACATTTATTTATATGTACACTATTGGATATCTAAAGAGTTTAATGATTGCTTTTGATACTCTAGGAGGCTGGCGATTACATGCACCACCTTTCAATAAAATTGTCACCCCTAGTGAAGCTGTGCTGAATTAGATGGTTATTAGGAGACTTGGTGAACTTAAGATGCCACTTTAGAGATTTCTTTCCACTACCTCCCTTACTATTAAGCCCAGTTTGAAAGGTAGCAAAATAAACTACCAAAGTACCAGCCTAGTCATGTTTTTTCAGAGCTGCAGATCTTTTAAGGGTTTCACTGACTTGGTTTCTTTAAACAGTTATAGTGTCAAAACTACAAAAACCTCCACCGTACTACTGCTACGTTTAAAGATTAGAGACACTTTTGTCTGAATTTAGTTTTTGGAAGATGTATAGGTGGTTTTGTAATGCTGCCCCTCCCCTATCTGTTGCTGCCCACTGCTGCACAGCTGGATGAATTATTACCTAAGCCAAGGAGGTGATGTTCTTAGGAGAGTTCGTATGCGTGCCTGTCTGTGTAGAAGATAACTTCAAGTTATGGATGGGTTTTTCTGAAATTTTTATCAGAGGTGATGATCCACATCATAATCCTGATACAGGACATTTTTAAAAGGATTTTTTTACATTATTTGGCAGAACAAGCAGTTCCCCGCTCAACCAAAGGGTGGCAGCAGTGACTATTGACAGCTTCAGGATTGGACTAAAAAAAAAGTCCAGAAGTATTATACTGAGGATAAAAACAAAGGGTAGGTGAGCCAAGCCTCACTTTAAGTCTTGATCTGCTGATCAAAGAAGAAAACAGAGTGAAGAGTAAATAAAGGTGTGAGCAGAACAAACACCAGAGGCTGCAGACACACACTGTGCCTTATTTATGAATGGATTTTAAGGATATTGCTATTATTATTATTTACAAATTCAAAGCACCGATTTCTTCCGTAGTAAAAACCTGAACAAAACATATAAACCTTAAAAAAAACAACAATGAAGTTTTCCTAAATGTCATTATTATATCTGTAGGAATTACAATGTTCTATTGTTGATGGAGTGCAACTAATTTTTGCTTCTCTGTTTTAAATTAGAGGAATTATATCTCGCTCAACATTAAACGTCATTGGGTCAAAATCATACTATAGTCAAATGGTTAATAGCAATGTATGTGAAATATGTGAAAAATGGCATATGATAGGAGCTGTGTTCTATATCTGGGAAAAGGCTGTAAAGAAACGCTCCCTGTGAGGGGTACATCTTTTAAAATGCTACATCGATAAGGAAGGTTTCCTCTGGCCCTGGAGCTCTCAGATTAGATTTAATCCACAGTTGTTTTAGCAGCAAAAATCAGAAACAAAACACACTGGAAATGATAAAGAAAAAAAAAATACCAATCAACATCAGAGGATAAAAATAGAAAAGACATGTCCACATGGTTTGAAGTGGTTTTCTCCACAGTCAAGTAGCTGTATTTAGCATACAGTGATTCGGCTGGGTGAGTTATGGAGAGGAAGTCACCGTTTGGCAGCTATAGCCAATCATGATCGCCTGCCATTGTTTTCTCAATACCACGCCTTAAAGGATTAGCAGTCATTCTGCAGACAGCAGGACACCTGTGTATCATATGGATTCGTGGAGCTTAAGATTTCCACAACAGACAAGGCAATTAGATCAGCAGGGACTTAGCATGCAGAGTACGCTGGAAGATCCTCAAAGCATCAGCAAACAAGTCACAGCTGAGATGCAAAAAAAACAGGATTTTCCCAGTGACCTACCTGCCAGATGATCATGAACAGGTAGACGCCCATCACTCGCTGCAGGGAGGACTTTGGATCAAGCCAGCGCACATAGGTCCAGCTTGCAGGAGTGAACTGCAGCACGGCTCGCTTGATCTTCCCTGTGGTGGTGTGGATGTCCCTGATTAAGGAGGATAGAAGTGGGATTACAAAGATTTATAATAAGTATTAATCTAATGCCTTTAACAAAGTCAAACAGAATTAAAATCCCCCGTAAAGAACTTAAATTCACTCCTTGGTTAATTTCTGGGGTTATGTTTTAACAAGACAGTTCACTTTTTTTTTTTTTGTTGTTCATCCGGACAAGTCTGGGGATTAGATGACATCCAAGTGTTATGAAAGCGCACAAAGAAACTACAAATACAACATTAAAAGTAAACACAAATTATCACAGCAAGGAAATGTTTTGCTGATGTCTTCTGTACTTAAAAATAGACACTGATACATTCGATTACTGTATTAGTATTCAAAGCTTTACATGTTGGAACTTGAATCAAAACAATTGATTCAAATAGAAGATGAGTTTATGCAAATATATTAACCAGAACGTTTATTTCCATCTAATTGAATTTAATTCTAAATGTCAAGCTTTCTATATAAAGGCCATGTAAATTTAAACACGTCTCCAACAAGATTACTTTCCATATCTCAGTCACTAGCATCTCATTTTGTAAAAAGAAACATATCGCAGTGACACAGATGTTTCAAAAGAAAGGCTTTTGATGCAACTGGAAAATTTTCCACTTGACTTGTACTGATGGGTGACAACCCTGTTCGAAACCTAAAAATCTTATTAATGTTTTTATTTCTTCTTCATTCTGTAATAATAACAAAAAAGATTAAAATAAAAGCTTTTTTTTTTTAATCATTTTTCCTTTTTTCTCTACTTAAGTTAATGGCTCCTCATACTGTTCTTCTCTTGACGGTTTTATGGAGAAATTAAGACTCAGCAATGATTGATATGCAGGAGCTTAACAATGATCGGTGCATCCCTCTCTACACCACAGTCAGTGAATATCAGGGCGTAAACTCCTACTTAATACTGGCCCAGTGGTACGTCCTCATCTCTAAGAAGCGGCAGACAGTCATTCCCAGCCAGATTCCTCCTCCATTACACAGCAGGATGTCCAGAATCACTTGGTCCCACCAGCACTCGGCAAAGTTAGGCAACAGATGCATAAAGAAAAGCTGTTAAAGACAGAGGAGATGATTAGACAAGGCGTGGGAAATCTGCATTTAATATCTAATGGAAAACTGATGATAGGGGCTAAATCTGACTGTTCCCGTTATATAAACACATTACATCACAAGCTTTGGGGCCTTAGGCAGCCAGCCAGGAGGCTCAGAGCTGTTTGGTTTTTATTGTGTTTGTGTGTTCGTCTACCTCAGTTAGCTCCCAGGTAATACTGATGGTCCAGCAGAGGCCATAGCTTCGAATGAGGAGGGCCTTCATACCCCAGCCCCAGAAATGGCTGAAGGCAAAAATGTCAAAATGGCTGAGGATTCTCTCCCAGGTGATGACGTGGCAGTTTACTGCATACTCCTGCAGGCGGTAGCACAGACACGTCAGCTATGATGAGGGAACGGCAGGGAATTACACAATAACACCGTTTTCACCAGAGTCCATCGTCACAAACCATGATGTCTGCCTCTCTCTTAGCATAGCGCAGGTTGGGATCCAGCCAGTACATGAGCTGCTTCACCTGCTGCCAGTTGAGGAAGATGATTAAAACCAGGAACAGAAAGTAGAGCACACTCAGACCTTAAAAGCAAAAGAACACGACCTTCAGCATGGAAAGTGTTCACAAATAGACATAGAGATACATTTTTGTGCTCAAATACTTTCCAGAAACACTCACCAAAAACTATTCGCCATATTGCTGGATGTGGCCTGGTGAAAGGACCTAAAACCAAAATTATTAGGACAAAAAGTCATGATGGGGACTGGCCTCTTATTATGCCTAATATCACTGCTTTAAGCTCTCTGGATACTGATAGTGGAGACATTTTAGGGTTTTAAAGCGAGTCATGTCCTAACGATAGACACTGAAAATAACATCACACTGGACTGAGTGCGATCACACCTGTTCAAATCTGACCCTAACAGTCTGTGTACTCATTTCTCCCACATGGAGGCAGTTTTTCCTTTTCCTTTTAAGCTTTTTGTTGCTACTGATAAAATAAAAAGCAGTCCTGAAACTACGTGAAGGGTAAACAAACCAATGTTGATGCATTGTACCGATTCAAATCCTACTACATTCACTTCAGCACAGAGAGCAACTGTCTGCTATGATTCAGCGTAGAGATACAGACTAATTCACTCCAAATAACTACTTTTATCATCTTATTTTAAAATTTAGAGGGGTTGAAATAATGCTTGGACTCAAACCAAAAAGTGTGACTCTACACAGCATCATCTGAGCATCAAAACAACTTCAAAGGGATTTTAACATTTGTTTTTCACTCTCTAAAGGTCTGTAGCGCTAATTTCAATATTTCTAACTAGCAGCATTACCCATTTCTTTAGAGTTTTTGTTGTTGAATAATCTAGCGATGCATCTCTATAATGACTTAACTGTTGTTAATCCAGGGAAACCAAACAAGTAAGACCTATGCAGACTAATCTTTGAAAATCCCCAGGACAAAATAAAACACTTTGTTTTTCAGAGCATATTTTTAAATTCTTTTTTTTTTCATTGCAATTTAATTTCTTCCTCATAGCTGAAGTGTATGGAAAACCCAGCAAACCATCACTTTCAATCCATGAAAGGAACCAGATAGGAGGGCACCAACTGATCGGCCCCTCCATTTATTTATATGTAAAAGAACCATCTTATGTTAAATAAAACCAGATTGTATTCTTAAAGGGTATTTTCAATAACATAAGATTTGAAAACTAAAGGTGTACCTTGATTAAGGCTGGGCCATACGACCTTAAAATCTTATCACGATATTTTGCAGTACTATCATGATAACGATTCAATGTTCTTTGAAGTCATTCTAAGGTATCTGTAGGGCTGTAAATGCCACAGCAATCAGGCCCCCACAATCACAAAAAAACTGTTACTGTTGAAAAAAACCCCACACAGGTTTAAAATGGCTGTCTTCAGCACAACAGTTGCATTAAGAAATGTGATTTACATCACCAAGCATCCAGTAGTAACTGGATTTAATCATATTCTTCAAATGTGCCAATGTTCTAATACAGAAAAATGGAAGAAGAAAAATACTGATGATAAAAATCACAATTCACCCATTTTTAAAGTTTTTTTTTTATCATCAATAATTCTACTTTATCATGTAGAAATTTATGATTGTTTAGTAGTTTATTACAATAAAGATAAAAAAATATGATAAATGCAACTGACAGTGCCAGAAAAAAACAACTGTATCAGTCAAGATTTTTTTTTAAGATGGATGATTGGCCAGAAAAGAGCAATAGCTTCATCTCTTGTACAAAACCAAATTTTTGTTTACCCTCATACCCTTGTGAGAGACTATCCACATCATTAAGATACTTAAAACAGTTTAAAAATGTGGACTTTGTGATCATTTTATCTGCTTTTAAATCCTGTTACACTCATTCCCACACATGCAGTAATGTCACCTCTGAGCCTGTTATTAATAATTAACCAATTAATCAGAGGGCTGATTAAAGCTTCTTTACAGGCCCAATAAATTAGTCAATGTTTAAACAGCCTAACACATAAGGGCAAATTCATTATCTTTCCCTCAAATATTAAATTGGAAACCATTATTATTTATTTTTAATTGATCTCTTAAGAAAACAAATCCAAATTTTCTATCCTGCTAGAAAGAAATAGGGCGCTGTGTTTAGTACTCACCGTTAGGAAATGCCAAAACACTGATTACTAGGAAGAATGAGATGACCAGAATGAGCCCCACCCAGAGATTATTGTCGGGATTTCCATCGTCTCTGCAGACAGGATTAAAAACAAAATTGGCAATGATTAGCTAATAACTAAACTTTAACACTCGGCCAAGCTTGTTACGTAACTATAGTTTTGAATGCCTTTACTATGGGTATGTGACACTGTCGCAAATACTATCAGTTTAAAAAATATATATTACTTATGGCTTAGATTATTCAATTATTAATCAAAATAAAAAAAAAATCAAATGTTACCACCTAATTGTTATTACAATGCTGTAGCTAATGACAAACAGCTAGCACTATTAGCCGACTTTTAGGTAAGGTTTAATAAGTATAAAGATTAAAAGGTTTATCTCTGTTACTAACTCTTGAGAAAAGCTCACAGGGAGCCGCAAAGCTCGTTAGCTGAGCTTTCTCTGTGCCCGAGCATCACTGATGCTAGGCTAAGCTAAGCTAACGTTAGCATCGGTTTCCTCCTCACCTTGTAAACGCGAAGTACATCAAACTGAGTACCGTGCATGTCAGCAGGGTTATGGTGTGCGGTTTGTAGAAAAACTCGATGGTAATATCCTCCACCTGCTGCTCGTTAATCATTCGGAAATGCATCCTGTAGTTGACATCATCTTTGCTTAACGTATGGGATCCGCTATACACGGACGCCATGGCAGGCAGGACGCTGGCAGCGGAGCGGCAGGGGCGACATGAGACAGTGATCCAATACTTGCCACCAGATCAGACGATGAAATAATTATATAAAGTTACGTAACTAACTGACTGTGTGCAGACAGAAAATGTGAACTAAGAGAGGAAAGACTGTTCCTGAGAAAATGTGCAGTTTAGGCTTTGATTGGTTTATCAGGAAGATGCACAATCACAAAGCGGAAGGGTTTAGCGGAATCAGAGGCGGTGAGAGAGTGGGGGTGGGAAGTAGGGTTCCATACTGTGATCTGGTTCATCTGACTCGGATCGTCATAAAGAACCGGGTCATAGATTCCTTTTACTTCCAATTATTTAATACACGGAGATCAATGGCATACTCAACCGTTTAATGTCTTGATTATTTCAAGAAGAAAAAGTCGTGAAGATTAATTACATACAAAACACACCTAAAGCATTAACTGTATATCAAAACGTTTTTCTGGGTTTTAACTGCATGGAAAAGGCCACTGGCTTGTAGCTGACTCTTTATAATGACGGGAAGCCACAAAATGGCAATAGTAAATAAGCTTGATGTTTAAAAAAGCAGGTCTGCCGTATCAAACTATTTAATTTGAAAATTAAATAACCAACAATTTTCGGCTGTGAGTCAGCACAGTAAGGTGGCTCAGTAATGACTGGCACATCACTAGATGAGCGTCTTAATCAAATGTTACCACCTAATTGTTAAATTCATTTAAACATTGATAAATTGTTTTTCACATCAAGTAAAGCCACTCTTTAATGTTTTCTTAAAAAATATTAAACCCACTGAGTAAGCAGGGTATGAGTAAAATATTTAAGAGATTATGAAGAAATTGTGGGTTAAATAAAATCCAACTATGTCAAATGCTCAATCCTTTTTTAGCTCAATATATAGAAATTCTCATAAATTACTACTCACTGGGGAGGTGCACAAGACGGAAAAGCTTTGACAGTTTTTATTAAGACTTTCCTGGAATACCAACAGTGGCATCCAGGGAACGGGAAAACGAGCTTAAATTATTTTGTGTTTGTCCCCCTCTTGTGGTCATTTATGGCTGTACATCAGCCTTGGGGATCCATTCAACTCATGAGAAGCGTCACCCAAATTATTAATTTCAATTCTGTTTATATTGCGTCAATTTACAACACATCACCTCAGTGCACTTTACAGAGACAATACATTTAAACTGGTTAAAGATTTCTTCAAGGAAAACCAGTTGATTGCATCAAGTCATTGACTTGCAAGATACGCTCCCCCTTCATACAGCGACAGTTTGCTCTTGCATTTTGTCATTGACTCTACAGCAATACCTCACATCAAGCATGTATGCGGCAAAAGTGGTAACTCCCTTTTAACAGCAAGAAACCTCCAGCAGAACCAGGCTCAGTGTGAAAGGCCTCCTGCCAATTTCGACTGGGTTTTAGGTAGATAGGTGCAGACTAATACCACTTTCCCACTGGCTGAAAACCTCTCCACAGGAGAGGAGCCTGATAACTAAAAGATCTGCCTCCTATTCTACTTTTAGAGATTCTAGGAACTACGGAGCCCCTAAAGGGACATGGAGGAAAAAAAAATCTTTTGCGAGATCTCGCAAAAGTATTGCGAGATCTCGCAAAAGTTTTGCGAGATCTCGCAAAAAGATCTCGTGGAGGGGACAGAGTTCACATGCCAGATCCGGCGGGGGTAGACTTAGCCCA